>OY757912.1:83413130-83538130 GCA_963585895.1 Sepioteuthis lessoniana | reverse complement strand
CAACAATTAATTGATGTAGATTCATTATAAGAATAAAATGGAATGCAAATTAAAGATACTCACTCCAGTCAAACTTTCTTAATTAAATAAAAAAGGCCATTTATTTCTTTCAGCATGGAGACCAAGTACACATGTTATATAAGTGCGGAAGGATTTTTTTATATTATCATTTTTCATTGGTTATATCTTATCATTTGGTTTGGTTAGGCTTAGAACTATTTGGCTTAGTGCATGTGCAGGTACACACATTGAGTGCTGTTCACGCTTGCGCATGGAGGATGTGTCAATCGCAAATGTCATAAAAAACCCCAGATAGGAAATAGGACTGGGGTGTGAATGACGTCATGCCCAGAAGTGAGGGGTTGGGAATTTTGGTGATTTTCGAAAAAAGCAGTGAGTTGAGATTTGAAGCTGGGCAAGGCGAGTGCAGTTTGTGGGCTACGGGATGCGTGTGCATTTGTTGGGTCAGTGAGTTGAGATTCTGACTCTGGGCCGAGAGTTCAGCTGAGGAGTTGACTGAAGAGCGATGTAGGAACAGTCAGCATAGTAACAATTGTGTCTCTCTCTCCTCGTGTCGAAAAACTAAAAGTCAAAAAAAGTTAATAAACGTTTTGTACCTGAACAAATAAAGTCATCAGTGTTTAGGGATTCCTATGCATATGAACATTTTACGTATCTGTATATTTGTATAGCTGCATCTGGCTATGCTACACACAAAGCAGTGTGTTGCAACAGAAGAATCATTTGTATCCTATCCATTCTCCACACACAAGTTCTAAATGCACACACAAGAAAACTTTTTTAATAAAACATAGAATGTTATATTAGGATCGACATTTACATTTTTCATTAAAAAAAATCTTGTTGGATTCACAGAAGGAGCATCAGTTTTTGATTTTATTGCATCTTGCTTTAATCATGAGTTAACTTCTTTGTTGAATATGTTTGATCTTGAAATAACTTTATGAAATACAAAAGTGAATTTAGGAATATAAAATTTATAGTTTAAAACTGCCATCAAAATTTTTGAAGATTACATTTTAAAGTTGCTTGGGTTAAAATAGCTTTAGTATTCACAATTTTTATTAAATAGTTATGTTATAAATAAGATTGGAACAAGTAAAAATGAAGGAACCTTTTCAGCTCTTAAGTAAAATAAGTCTTTTCCTATCATTTGCTTTTAATTAAATTCAATAATTATGATGTTGATCCTGTAAGACATTTTTTTTTCTTTTTTTTAAAACATCTTATTGAAAATGATATAGAGATATAATAGTTATCAATAAAGTATTTGTAATATATGGTCATGTTTTGCAGATTTATTAATAAAAGAATGGTAACAAGATTGAGATATAAGAAACAATGTAAGAATGCTTTTAAAGTTAGTATGCCAGAATGTAGTAATCCTATGTTTAATTTTTTAATTTAATTTTTAATTTTTTTAAAATTATAACTTAAGGTTTGAATCAGGAATCATTAGTAAAGAAGAAAGTTGAGTAAATGACAGCATTGGAATTTTACACAGCAAAATATTTAGCTGACAATAATATTTAATCATTGAAATACATGGATAAACTTATGCAACAAATAAGACATGATATATGTATGTAAAACCTTGAAACATTTATGGTGAAAAAAAGGAAATAGGGAAAAATACAAAATCATCATATGGTTTTCACTTGCCTCTCAATGAGGACAAAGGTAAAAGGATTTGAAGCACCCTATAATGTGGGGGAAATATGTAGCCCTGCTTTGTTCAGTTGACTAAAATGAGCTGCATAGCTTCATTCACTCAAAGAAGTGGACAAAGTGTTTTGAATATTGTTGGATTTATGCCAAATGTGTAGTTGTAGATATTTGGTCTAACATCCGGTTTACAGATTTTGGCCAAGTGGCTCAGAAATCTGTTTCTTTATTTTGTATTTTTAAATCATGTAAGTTAACTACACAAACTAGAAGTCTGTAATTAGATGGACTCATGCTTCTGCATTTACTCTCTGAACTGTAAATCTCAGTATACTAAATGCTGCTATTTTTACATGGGTCAGATAAGTGAGAAGAAGAAAAAAATATATAGTCTTAGGTGTATACAGTGTTATAAATTGAACCAAAGCTATAAATATTGGATATATTTAGCCCATGTTTCTACATTCTCTTCCAGATCTAACATAGATTGATTACCAAAAGATTGATTCAATAATTCTTACTTCAGACTAAAATTTGACAATTTTCCAACAGTAGTCATTTTTAATGATTGATATGAAAATAATCTTGTCTATACTTGCTAGTTTTATGTAGAGATATTTTTTCCAATCTATTTTTTTATATTATCGGAATCTTTATTTGTGAATATCTCTGATGAGAATTATTATTTAACAAACACTTCTTTCTTAAATTTTTCATGGCAACTGTACACTAATATATTTCTTTGTTTGTCGTTAGGTAGAATACTTATGTCCATTCTTGTTGGGTTTGATTTGGTCTCTGTTGTGTTGATCTGTATGAATCAATTTATGTGCATGGTAAAATTGAGGTACATGCCTTTCTCAAGATTAATATTAATTAAAAATGACCTGAATGGCTTATCATTCATGAAATTAAATTGTTCTTCAATAGTGATAACAAGAGACATCTTTTATGCTGTTATACCAAACTTTTTAAATGGAAAAAAAGAAAAAATGAAATAGCTTATTTTTGCAAATGTTACATTGAAGTATATTATGCTCATATCATTGGATGTATTGCCTTTAAATTATGAAATTTTAGCTATGAACACATGAACATTGTTTATAATATCTAGTTATTCATAGACATATTGCAGATATGTTGAGTAAAACTTGTTTAGCAGGTTTCAGCTTTATATTTTCCAAGACTCCTTCCCTCCCTACAATATGAATTTTCCCATAGCTACCCTGTTCATTTAAAAAAGAAAAAAAGCCTGTAAAACAAACTGTCAGTTACTTTTCTTTAAATAATTACACATGTTTCACTGGGTAAATTATGTTTATGGTTCTGTTTCCCCACATAAATTTCATGTTTTTAGTGAAAAACAAAAGAAATATTTTCAAAACAATAACATACCTGACTACTTGAAAAAAAAAAAACTCTTTGCATAATGTACAGATATTTAAATTGTTCTTAAAAATTTTGATTAGGAAATATTAACAAGTGTTTATATTTTAGAGTGGACAACTTTCAATTCCATTCCCCTCTGTTAAAGTCAATTACATTTTATAAGGATTCTTTAAGCATTATTATTTTTAAAGAGTTATGCCTTTGATTTTAAAAGAAAAAATGTTATTTTCTAATTTATGAAAAATGTAATTACTGAAGACTTTTCAAAAATAATTTGTTTTATGGCATATCAACACGCATAGGTTATTTAATGTCAAAACCATCCTTGTAGAAGAACAGTTGTAGTATGATTTAACCCATGGGTAGAAAGAATAATTAGGTTCATACCTTTCTCAAACATATTAATTTGAAAGTCAATGTAATAGCATGACTGGAGTTTGAACTTACTTACTACATTGTCCCAGTCCAGCACATGAGCACCATGGGGATTCCACCCCATTAGAATAATTTCACACACACACACACACACACACACACACACACACACAGAATGTCTTCATAATGTTTTAAATTTCAGCAAGAAATTGGAACTTGGCTAGTTTTTCTATGCCTTTGGTTTGATGTTTTATTGAATTTTTTTAAGTGATTCTGATTGTTAGTATTGGATTTACTTTTACATTTAGTTTCTCATACCTGATATTAGTGTTGAACCTTTTGAATGCTTAGCTCCTTCCTTGGCCTGCAGATACCCTGTACTCAAGTTCCTGATATTCACATAAAATTAAAAAGAAAACAAAAAACAAGCACAAAGCATTCCAACTTTGCTCCAAGGTACAGACATCTTTATTTAAATCTACCATCATTCCATTAAAAGAAAAGCTCAGAATGATTGCTTTACTCAGCCATTTATTATTAGTATCTGATGTGATTACCCTGAGCTCAAAATATCAGGCCTATATGATAAAACAGCACTCAACCTAAAATATCAGGCTTCTGCATTCATAGAGTTAAAACCATGACAAAAGTATCTTACTAAAAACAGGCAAATAAATCGAAAATAACTAATGTATTTAGATTTGTGAAGTGATTTATAAACTTTTCATTAATTTTTTTCACCTTCTAGCTTTGCTCATGAGTTATTGTTTGTTGGTTGTGAGCACATTTTATTGTTTTGTATCAATTTCTTATACAACTCTTGCTATTATTTTAATGCAAAAATAATTGGTTTTTATTTTAAACTTTGTATATTTTGGCATATACTATGTGCATGTAATATACCATTTTAAAGCACAAATTTTGCTTGACTCATTTATGTTAATGGTTTTGTTTTCACTGATTCTTAGGTTAAAGCTTAAAGTGTACCAAATTCATTTTTTCCCTTTTTTATGAGTTCAAATTAGGATGTAAAATAGTGGAAACTGCTTCCAATATCAACCAAGCATTTAACAAGTGGACAGTCAACAAATGTAGCTTGAATATTGACTTGGAAAAATTTTGGAACAAAAGCGAGAGCTTTGAAGATGAGGTGAGTCAAGGATATTGTGTGTTATGTCAATTGAAAGCCAATATTCAAGCAGATACACTCAAAATATCTCTAGAGGTTGCTGACCATTCAAGGATTTGTTTAATATTTACATTAAACCAAAACAGTCTTGTCAGTTGGGTACTGTAAAAGTTGCTGAAAAAAAAATAATTTGAAAATACCACTAATATGAAATTTGTTACATTTCTTTTATGCAACAAAAATTATTCATTTCTTGATTGAAGTGTAACACAATGAAAAACACTTCCTCAAATCAAATCAGCTGCATCCAAAGAATATTTTGGTCACTGTCGGTTGGCAAGCAGAATCATCTGCTACTTCTTGAACCCTAGCAAAACTATCACAGTAGAAAAGTATTGCCAGAAAATTGACAAAATGTACCAAGAATTGCAACATTTCTCAAATGAAAATAACCAATTCTTTTCCATGATATTGCCCAACTGCATGTCTCACTAATGACTCTGCAGAAATTGAACAAACTGGGCTTCAAAGTTCTTCCTATCCCAGTTTACTCATTCAACTTTTCTCTGGCTGACTATCACTATTTCAAGAATTTTGAAAACTTCCTGTAAGAGAAAGTTTCAAAATTGAAGTAGCAGTTTAAAATACCTTCTAAGAAATCATTTATTCCAAGACTCCAGAATTCTTAGGTACCAGAATAAGTGCATTTGTTTTATTGACAACAATACAGAGATACTAATGGTTCTGATTTCGATAAATGAATTTTGTCATTTGCTGAGATATATTGCATTAGTGTTGATGTTTAAAAACTACAATTATTTTGACACCAACTTTATATATAGTTGTTTGCTGGGAAAAGACTTATATAATCAATTTAGATTTCCTAAATATATGTATTTTTTATAATGGAGAAATATATAAACATATAGATGTAAAATCCTCGTTTTTGAAAAGGAAAAAAAAGAATCTTGATTGTAAAAAATACATGAACACCTATGTGCCAACTTGGTTTCAAAAGATAAATTAAATTTTTGAGTTTCTGATCTTAAATTTTACCTGTAATACATTCTTCTTTGTTGCCAAAATAATTACACATTTCTTTTTGGTGCAAGAGGCCACTGTCCAAGCTCTCCTAACTTAGAAGATTGACGAAATAATTTTCTTTACACCCATTCCTTTCAGTTAGCTTTATGTATAATACTATGAACTTCATAAATATAGTGATCATTTTAAGAATTAGTAGCATGATTAATTTTACACAGCTTATGATTTTCATTGTCATTAATGTTATTAGTCATTTTATATTTTGTTTGACATTTATTTAGATAGTATATCTTTTTTGTCCATAAACAAATTTCAATTTTGATGAGCTACCATTCTTGTTCTATTTCATAATTTTCTTTTCCATTATCTATTTTTCATTCTTTTTAAAAAGTTTCTTTTTTTTTGTAATCCACTCGTCGGTCAGACGTTTTTCAAAATTATTTTTATCATCATGTCATGCCTCTAGCACGGATTTCCCTGGTTCTCCCTCGCCACATGTCTCGATTGTCCATTGCTTCCGGCTGTTCGCACAGAGCTGCTGTAGATAAGTTCTAGCAGGTCTTCCAACACTTGCTTGTTTGTGTGTAGAGGTCCGGAGGAGAATGTCGTTTATGAGTTTGTCCTTATTTCTCCTGCACTGTTCATTGGACTTGGATGGTTTAAGAGATGGGAGGCAGGTGTCCGTATAGTTGCTGCTTCGTGTGATGTTATTTCCAGGATTTATTCATTACAGTTGTGTCGGATGAATTTACTAATTCAACTCGCTACTTATTTTAAATGTACCTGATTTTTACAATATATCAGCATTATTTGATATTTTATAATATAACAAATATTTGGAAACTGTAAAGGATGAGATTCAATTTAAACCCATTTTTCAACTGATAATCTGGCTCCACTTGACTTGACACTTGTGAACAAATGGAAATTTTTTAAAGAAAATTCAGTAAATGATTTATTACCAATCAGTTTTTTATTATTAACAATACATTTATTATCTTTTGTTAGTGGCTTGATCAGAATTTATTTTGATTTAAATAGAATTTTTAAGGCTAATCTTAAAAATAGATTGTAAATTACTGATGTAACCAAAAATAGGTTGATTTATCTATTTAGTTTTGGTTCAATCACATGAAGTTTCTGACAAGGGCAGAAGAAATTCTTTCAGTAGTTAGAAAAGTGTTGAAATTGTTGTTATCCATTTGCTGTTAAGTTTGAATTTAAAGAATTATAGGAATTTTTTAAATTCATGTGGCAATTTATTTTAATTTTCAAGTTAATTTTTGCTAGTCTCAAAAAAAATACTAAGAAATTACATTCAAAACTATCAAATTCGATGTATAAATTTTAATTTGTGATGAACAAGTGTCTATATCAAAAATTGAACTTTCCACTCACTGATCCTGTAACTTGGCTTGATTGTAGGGGTGCTACTCATGTAGCATGTCTTGGGTAGGAATAGCATAGCAGAGTCCATCCCTCTCCAGGTCTACAACTGGCTTTAATTCAGTTTTCCTTCTTGACTGGCTGTCTTATCACGGTTAAAAAGCCTAGTCTGCCCTACTATTTACCCATAGGTAAAGGAAGAATTGTGGGATTTATACCTTTTTCCATCTGAAAAGCAAACATATTTGTTCAGGAGTTGAACTTAGGTAACTGAGTCTACTTCCTACAATGATAACCATTATGCCACAAGTACATCTAAAAATTATACAATGCTTTTAAAAATTATATTCCTCTTTAACTATAAAATCTAATTTTATTCATGTTGTTTATCTTTCTGTCCTTCAGTTTAATGTCGACGCTTTTGGGGATAGTATATTCAACAACAAAAAAAATTATGCAAGGTGCAATAATCCTTTGTGGAGGAATTGATCTAAATGTGATGGTGAAGTTTCACCAAATTCATGTTTTAAAATTTTTTTACTTTTGTTATAAGCAAAAAGTGTGTGTACACACACACACACACACACACACACACACTACCATTCAAAATTATTTGGTAACCTTCAAAAATTTTATTTCTCATTCTAAATGTGTTATTTTGAAGGAAACAAGTTAAGTACCACAATGTTTTTATTTATTATACTCAATACAAGTCTTTCTTAGTAACTGACCTTAGTATAACCAGGTATCTTTTAAAAAATTGATTTGAAGGTCTTTTTCTTTAGTACTGGAAATAAAAATTCCCAGAACTAAAAGGGATTATACTGTTAGGAGACATCAGGAAATGTGATAAAACCATACCAAAAATAGGGCTGGTAGGCTAAAAGCAACAAGAGGAAAGGACAATTTCATCAGTAACCAGCTTGTGTGTCAGAAGGCTCCAGATATCACGACACAACTAAACCAATGTTGTGCAAAAAATGTCAACATCCACTACAAGGAGAAGACTCAGTGCAGCTGGTCTATATAGCAGAATTACTGTCAAGAAACCACTATTGAGGAGGCAAAACAATGTCAAAAAGCTCCAGTAGGCCAAGGCATGCAAAGCCTGGACACTAGTGCTGTGGAATGAAATCTTTGGACTGATGAATCAAAGTTGAAATCTTTGGGTCAAATAGAAGGGTCTATGTGCAGCAAAGAGTTGATGAAAGAACTACAACCCCCTTGTATCACACCAACTGTAAAGCATAGAAGAGGCTCTGTTATAGTGGGGGGAGCCAATTGCAAAGTTGGGGATTTACACCAGGTGAAGGGCAAATTGAATTAAACTGGTTATCACAGCATACTGCAATATCACATGATCACATCTGGAGCATGGCTTGTGGCTGAAAGATTTGTACTCATGCAAGATAATAAACCAAAGCATACTAGTAAACTCTGCTGGAGGTACATTAAAAGAAAGGAGGAACAGCATGATTTCAACTGATGTCACTGCCAGCACAGTCAGCAGACTTAAATCCTATTGAACTGTGGGATCAAGTTGACTGAAAAGTCAGAGATAAACAACCCACAAGTGTTGCTCAACTCTGGCAACTCTTGCAGGAAAACTGTGAGGAATTATCTTCAGCCTACCTTCAGTCTTAAATGGAAAGAATGTCAAGAATCTGATGAATCAAGTTTTTTTTTTTGTGTGTGTGTGTGTGTGTGTGTGTGTGGTTCCATTTGTATTTAATGTGGCTCAGGAAGACTTGTATTTCATATGATAAATAAAACTATTGTGGTGCTTAATTTGTTTCATTAAAAATAACACTCTTAGGATAAGAAATAAAAAGGCTTTTGAGAGTGGCCAAATACTGGTAGTGTGTGTGTGTGTGTGTGTGTGTGTATATATATATATATATATATATATATATATATATATATTATTCATTGTAATGAACGAGATGACTTTCCTCCTGCAAAATGCATCTGTTTGGCATGTCAAGTTTCCTCAAAATTTGCCATTAAAAGGCAATTTTATAGGTTGTGGTCTCATTTTGTCTCATAATCATGGCAGCGTCTATGCAAATTTGTGTAGAAGAATGGAGATTGTGCAAAACTAACCTATTACAAACTATTTCAGCAACTACGCTAATAGATGAACAGGTTTGATTTAAAACTGATCCCAAAGTTTGATGGTTCCCCTACTGGTCTGTCTGTTGTTGAATGGTTTGAGAAGGCAGAGCGCATCTGTAAGCTGTTCAGAATAAAGGAGCCCGCATTGGTCATCCTTTTGAGGTTAACACACTGCTATGGAAGCAAGGGAATTCAGTTC
Organism: Sepioteuthis lessoniana; assembly: GCA_963585895.1. Taxonomy (NCBI): domain Eukaryota; kingdom Metazoa; phylum Mollusca; class Cephalopoda; order Myopsida; family Loliginidae; genus Sepioteuthis; species Sepioteuthis lessoniana. The sequence goes on along the minus strand of OY757912.1, from coordinate 83,528,807 downwards.
TGGAATTCCCAGTTACCCCGACGTGATGCACAGTATTTTTCATCAGTGGGAAATTAGTGGGACATTTTCCTGTCTGCAGGTGGTTCCATGTAGCCACAGGAATGATAAAAAGATGAGCAAGCATGGTAATAAGCAGGTGGCATGACACCGTGAAGGATGCTCTTCTCAAGCAAATGATAGTTGAAATACTGACCAGAGTGCGCCAAGATAACCGAATCTGGGGAGATTGGTGTGTGGCTGGGGAAGAAATAAACTTGTTGGTTGATGCAAGTTCCCTGGCGATGGATGTTGATTTTTGAGAACTGTGGAACTATACTGGAAGATGCATGCTGGCTTTAACCAATAAATGATGCGCAACACATAAACCTGACTGAACTGGATGCCATGATGAAAGGTATTAATCTGGCATGACAGTGGCAGGCCAAGGTAGTGCACCTGTTCACTGACTCAGCATATGTGTATCAATAGCTGATGAACACCCTGACAGGCAAAACCCGAGTGAGGATGAAAGCTGTGAGTGAGATGCTGGTGCGCAGGAGATTGGCAAACTTGCAGCAGCTAATTGAGTACAGTCTGGTAGTCGATATCAAACTGATCACGTTGGAGAAGAATCTAGTTGATAGATTAACCAAAGTACCAAAGAGATAGTTTAACATACTGAAGCATGGTTCAGAGCCACTGACGTATGCTGCCGTGATGAACTGGTCAGCCAATGAACAGCAAGATGGACATCCTGGCATGCGACGTATGACTTACTTTGTCCAGAAAGTTTGTCCCACAGTTACAAAGTCAATGGTTAGGTCGGCTATAGAGGTTGCGAGGAATGCTGTATGGTGGACCCTGCCCCGGTCCAGTGGAAGAAGGGTAAACTTGAAGTAGACAAGAACTGGTGGCGACTAGGCTTGGATGTGACTCATTACGGTGGCAGTCATTTTCTGTCCTTAACGGATTGTGGCCCAACACATTTCACTGTGTGGCGCCCACTAGCGCGACCGGATGCATTGTCTGTTATACAACTACAAAGACCTATCTTCTGTGAGCGTGGTCCTCCCATTGAAATATTGACAGACAACACCCTGACTTTCTGTTGTTGAGACTTTCAGGACTTCTTAGCTGAATAGGGAGTGCAAGTAAGGTACAAAGGCGCGTACACCCCGGAAGGTAATGCAATAGTGGAGTGGTGTCATGACAACATTAACTACACCAGCCAACAGAATATATAGGTACGAACAGTGGATAAATGAGATAGACCAAGTACCACACAGTCCGCAGAAAATATTCAAGTCTTGTTTAAATCTGTGAAAAAATTTATATTGTTTCAATTATTGATAAAAAGGTATCATGAAATTTAAAATTAATATTTGTAAATTTTCATTTTAAATTCATAAATTTTTTAAGTTGATATTATATTGAAACCCAAGTAGACATTATATTAATCAATTACCAAAATTCAATTTGATACCCAATTATGAGGTTTAAAAATTATTTACCAATTATCAAAGACCTAATCAATTTGTGTTACTAAATCATTTTATTAGTCATACATGACAGTCATAAATTACCATGTTGCACAATTTATTTCTGACTTAATTCTTTTTTTAAATCCTAATTTTCAATATTTATTCCTCTTCATTATGATTGCATGAGTCCCTTATTTACATAATCAATAGTTGGACAATGTTATAAGAAGTAATAAAAAAAAAAAATAATGTAAAACTAATTCAATTTTGAACAAAGCGCCCATGGTGTAATGGTTATTGTCATAAGAAATGGGCCTGGCATTCAAATACTCTTTGGATTTCACATAGCACTAATACTCTTGAGGAAAGTATGAATCCAGCTATTTTCTCTTTAGCTATGAGTAAATAGGCAGACTAGGCTCTTTAACCTTGGTATGATAGCTGATCTCGGAGAAGGAAAACTGAATTCAAACAGTTGGTAAATACATACACTTTCGAAGAAAGATCAATGTTAATACAAGATATGCAACAAAAAAAAATTGAAGCAAAACTAACTAATGAAAATTTAAGATGAAAATCAGAAATAACAGCAACAAACATCCAATTTGTTTTGATAAAAATAATTATTAATTATATAAGGTGTGACTAAAGTGTGAACTGCAATTGATTTAAAATATTCAGGATCAAGTAATCATCTGAGATTATTAACTATTGAAACTGTTATTATCATTTGTTGCCTAATTATTAATTGCTATATCAGTAACTGGAAGTATCACCATATCCAACACAAATGAGTTGTTACAAGAACTTACCTTGGTACACAGTTATGGGTCAGAATATAGGAACATCTCTAATCAAGCAGATATGTTTATTTCCACTCTGACACATAATTTGCCAATGAAACTCATTATTCAGAAAAAAGTTTGCTTCAATCTGGATGTCCTTTGTAAATTTTGGTTTGTACTGTCTGAAATATTGTTTGGAAAATAAGGCCAAGAACTAAATGTAAAAGTTCAAAATGATTCAGAGAAAGCTAGATTACAGGCTATCATTTTTAAAAATCAAGGAATACTCCATTGTTGATGCCAAAACATGTTAAGGATCATCTAATATTCACCAAAAAGTATGTGAGCAAAAACTTCTGATTTTCTGAAATTCTGTGATAATTTCAGATGAGATTAAAATAAATTTATTCAGTGGAAATAAGGTAAACCATGTATTGAGAAAAACTCCATACCAATCAAAGTGAAGCCTGGTGAATGTAGCATAATAGGCTATTTCTTTTTTTTCAGGAAGGACTGATTGAAGGAACATTGATGGTGCTATGTATTGACAGATTTTGGAGGAGCAATCTGCTAGTCTTACCAAGATATTGGATTTAACAACAGGACAATAATCCTAAACATTTTGGCAAGTTGAGAATGGAATGGTTTCAGAAGAATATTGAAGTTATGGAGTGGCTCAGTTAGTCTCTTAACTGGGTGTTTATGACAATAACTGAAAGTTGTAGTCCAAAAGATGAATCCAAGAAATCTTGCTGATCTTAGAGTAATTAGTTAAGAATGAGCTAAATACTGATTGAAATCTGCAGACATTTGGTAGCATGATATTGTAAGAGATTTAAAACTGTCATTGCTTATAAAGACTATATGACCAAGTATTTGATTATTGGATTGGATATTTGTTGCTTTTCTTATTTCTGATTATTGCCCTTAACTTTTCATTGGTCAGTTATGCATGTCAAATATTTTTAGATTGTTGTATTTTTTGTATTAATATTGGTATTTGTTCCAAATTTCATTGATTTTGAAACTGTATAAATACATTAAAGATTTGCAATGTATCAAATGTTTTTTGCACACTGTATATAAAAAATCTTAAACATTTTCTAACTGTACTTTATCACAGTTGAAGTTGCTCAGATATTAAAGTGAAAATAAAAATTATGATGTAGTTTTGATTATTTTTTATTTGTAAATAGAAAAGTTACATGATAAATTTCAAGTTGCGCACTAACAACTCTTTTTATTTTTATTATAATTTGAATCTTTTTCTTTTTTTTCTTTTTTTTTATTCATTTTTTCAAATTTTGGTGGCATTAAAAGTTCTCTAATAAATGTTTTTGAATTGAGTGTCTAGATGACAATGTTATTCAGTGGATGTGTGTGTTTGTGTGTGAGAAACCTCATCCCTATTTTTTATCACAAATTGGCTTTTTTTCTCTCTCTTTATGCATTGTCAAAATCCTGCTTGTTTCATCTAAATGTGCAGATTTAGGTTAATTCTGCATACACTGACATACAGGTATCTTTTTAAAAATAATGAAAATCTATTTTTTTTTTTTTTTTTTTTTTTTTTTTTTCAAAAAACAAGCATGAATATAGTTCCTTTTGCAATTCTATAAAAGCCAACAATGGAGAAAGGTAAAAGAAGAATATGGTAAAATCAGAAGGAATAGCTAATTTTCTTCCATTATAAGAATAATCCCCAAGATAACAGCAAAAATACTTTCTCCAACCCTGATCTTAATTGAAATCTTTTAAAGTGTGTCGGTGTATGAAATCTTCCCATCTGTGAATGTTCTGAAGCCTTAGCTATTGATTGTTGTTTTTTCATTCTCACTAGTGATCCGAGATATACCAAAGAAAAGTACTCTAGTCTTTGGTGTTGTTACTGGAAGAGCTCAAGGTATGTTTCCATATCACTGGACCCTGTGCCAACATAGCTTCTTCCTAATAAATTACACCCCCTAATCACTGCTCTTACCCACATTGAGTCTCTTTCACTCTTTATAATATAGCAGCTTTTTTTTTTTTTTTTTTTTTTTTTTTTGTGAGGTCAGTATATAAATTTTGCTGCATTACTTATTACATTGTAAGGCCTGTAAATACTGTACCCTATATCATAGCTCTCAAATTCATTGGGCTTTTAATAATTATTTAAACCACTATCAAAGAGCACACATTGTCCACAAAAATATTTAAGCTTAATCTTCTCCATTAACTTTACCAGTAATAATTTTAGTAATATAGTTATATTATTGAAACACTTTTATAGTTTGATTTTTTTTTTCCCTCAAGATTAACCTTAAAATAACCAACTATTGGTATTGGTAGGTATAAACTTTTTTTTTTTTTTTTTTTTTTTTTTTTTTTTTTTTTCAAACCTTCTTTTTATTTGTGTGATAATCTACAAAGCCTAAATCTATAAAGAACCTATGCTTTATCATGATTAACTTTCTTCTTTTGGAATAACCATATAAAATTTTTCTTAATTAGACAAAAGGAAATAATGGAAAACTCTGCTTTTTTAATAATTATTTCTGTACTGATTGAATAAACATTTTAAACTTAATACCACATATTTTCAATATTATTCATCCTGATGTTGACAATTTTGAGTCAGATTGTCTCTAAGGAACTGTTACTATTAGTATTGATTTTGACAAACCTGAATAAAATAAAAGATATTCTAATTCTACCTTTTGAAAGTCAGAATTATTTTGAGCCAGTTTAAATTTCATCCTCTAAAAAATAAAAAAAATAGCCGTAAAAAGTAATCCAAACTGGTTCAGGTTTGAATTTTAATATATAAGAAAAAAATTCTGTTTAAATGCCTTTTCTTTTCCAGTGAATGGCATTTCTATACTTGAAAAGAAGGAAAAAATTAAACATTGAATTTTGAGTTGTTTCTACATATTAAAATTGGAGATCATTTGAATGGGAGTTGGTCAAGTTATTAGATTAGGAAATGATACCAGTTTTTCTGACACACTGTGTGTGTGTGTGTGTGTGTGTAACAATTCCAATATGTCTACACAAAGTACAATGTTATATACTTAGCACATTACAATATCTTGCAGAACTCTGTTTTAATCTCTTTATTGATATACATTGAGTCAGTGTTCAAACATTCTCAATAAATTTGTATAAAATTTTTAAAGTAAAACTTATCTTGCCCTTGAAAAAGTCAATTATATAGTTTTTCATATCTTGATTTTTTTTTTTTTTTTTTTTTTTTTTTGTGGGTGGGGTGCTGCTTTTGAAAACTGATTTTATTGGGGTGTAACATATTCCTCCTTTGCACATTTCCAAATATCTACATTTCACACATGTGCATAGATAACTCACAGTTGGTATTGGTAAACAAGAAACAACAAAAAAAACCTACTTATTTCTGTGATGTTCTTTGCAGCTGCAGTTATGTACCAATCATTATTTTTATTATTCTAAATGGCAGCCTCTTTTTAACTTGATTCTGATAGCAAATTTCCATCTTTACAGTTATACAGATAAAATCTATGACACTAACACTCATTGGTATTGTATAATCTTCCTATATAGACTCACATTATGTTATAATCTTACACAACCTGATCTCACTACAGAGTAATGAGGAATTCTGTTATGGCAACATAAGGTATTAGACAATCCTGAACAGTGGAATTACTCATTTGTTAGACCAAGTTACTACTATTTTGCTAAAACAAAACTTCATATAAATGCATATGTGTGTGCTAATATATTGCAAAATTGCTTCATATACAGTTTCAAAATTGACAGAATTTAGACTATCTTACTTCAATATTTGTTTGGTTTTTGTATTATGTTATTAATCTTTGGTCCAAATTTTGTAAACTTGGAGTATGTTAAAATAATTATAGCTTTATGAATTTATTTTATTTTTTGATATTGAAATTTTATTGTTTTATAGGAAAAACAGCTATTACATTCTGATCCATGCAGAAGCACCAGGGAATAATACTTTCATTCTAGACAGAGTGCACAGATACTATGCTCTGATCTTAAACAGAAGGGCTGATCCATAAGTAAATACTTTCGTTGTTTTAACGGAAGCCATCTTAGTATTTTGTATTGCATGATAATACCATGTCCTAAACATTGATAGCTGTAAAATTTGCATTAGAACTGCAATAGTTAGAGATTTTCATTTAGCAATTTATTACATTTTTTTTTTTTATAAAGAGATGATAGAAAGTCTGGTGTTGTAAATTTTCATTATATTTTGTTTATTTTGAGATCTTTCTTTTAAAAAAATAATTTTTTAGATACTTTGAATTTTTTTTCCTACAACATATACATATGCATATTAGCATTTGTGTGTATAAAGACTCACAGATGCATTTATGCATATGCACACGTATTTGTATCAGATAATTCATGTAGATAAAAATTGTGGATAATCATTATTGTTTTGTTGTTATAAGATAGAAATAAATTTATAAAAAAATAATTCTGATTGCACCAAATTTTCTTTTGTTCTAGACAAATTTGAACTTTTTCAGAATCCCATTTCAGATTCAACTTTTGTGTGTGTGTGTGTGTGTGTGTGTGTGTGTGTTTTTCCCCTTTTGTAATTGTTTCTTCAGTGTTCACTTTACTCTCTTTTTAGATCTTTCCTTTCTTCAACCACTTGTTCTCTCTCTCTCTCTCTACATTCAGGAAATTCTTTTCATCTGTTTTCCATTTTCTACATTTTTTTCACAATCAATCACCCAAAGTCTTTTACTTCTGACAAAATCAATTTCAATCTTCTCCCCATTTAGAAATCTTGTCTTGTCCTACTATTTATCTCTTTCTCATTAAAATGTCATTCCCCCTCTCATCACCACCAATATTTCTCTTAGGTTTCTCTCAATGGAAATTCTCCTCTCTTCCATTCCTTTCTCATTTCATAAGATCTTGTTTTTAAATTTAAATTCTCTAATTGTTCTATACAAAATTTCAGTAGCTATGCACTTGTCAATTAGTTTCTAGATATGTGTGTTTTAAATGCAGCTGATAAGGTTATTTAAGATATTGTTTAGCAATAACTCATGATGACAGCTAACAATTTTGTTAAAGTAAAACTGATAATCTGGGTGTTTATCATGGTGAAGAAGAAAGTGAATGAAAATACAGAACTGAAATAATATGAAATTTTTCTTTGTCAGTTCTTAATGAATTAACTTCTTAATAACTTTGTTTGTTTTATGTTCTGCTCACTTTATATCATTTATTTTCTACTTAATACCCTTTTTTCCTCAGTATAACATGGTACAAAGTCAAATCATGCATAAGGATGTTTTAAAAAATGCTTTAATTATTTAGAAATCATGAGCAATATGAGGTGAGTTAAAAAAATGTATTATGAGATTAAGGAAGCATTTAATGAAGCTATTATCTACCAAAGTTTGTCTTCTCCCTCAGTAAACATTATTCACTATTCTTTTTTTTTCCTTTTTTCTCAGGCTGTTTAACCTTTTTTTTTTTTTTTTTGCATCGGAACCCCATAAAAGGATAAGATTAGTTTCTTTAAATGTGATTTTGATAATTTATTGAATTACTCATTGTTCAACAAAATTTCTCATCAAACATCTTTAGGGATCCTTGTCAAGATTTTCATGTCTATAAGGCATATGAAATTTTAACATGGGTTACATTTTAAGAATTTCTTAAAAGAATACCATTATAAAATTAATGTAACCAATTTTTTTTTCCTATGAGCTTACTTTTATTTTTTCCTTATTTACAATCTCAATGATAAAAATCATTAATTCAAAATTTATTGATATGATTATTTTTCTTAAATCCCAGATAAAGGAGTAAATAAATTAAAATTGCTTCAATTTGTTTCAATACAAAAAATTGATAGCAAATAAAACTTCTGATATTTTTTCTCTAATCAAATGCAACGCCATATTTTTTGTTTGTCTTCTCATTACTTGGCTATAAATTTTTGTCAATTTATAAAATGTACACTGTAACCATAATCAATATTTTGCTAAAATTTTATGTTATAGATGTATTTCTCACCCTTATGCATTTGTTTGGTTATAAAAAAAAAAACTACTTTATAAACACATGTATGCAAAAAAACTATTCAAAAGCTAAATTGTATTGTGATTGATATTTTTATGGAAATCTTTTTTTTGAAATAATATTTTAAGTAATGTTGAAACAGTTTGGTTCTGGCAATAGTATATACCTTTGTTTCATGTAGACATAAGGGATAATCCCCTTTGCCGTCAAAATCATTACTAATTATATCCTTAATTTTCACTTGGAAACCTTTATAAAATTTCACTTTGATCTGAAAACTGAAAATGTCCTAGATGTTTTGTTTTTTTTTCCCTTTAAGGTTCTGAGACAAAGTATTTACATTGTTCCATGTATTTTCTTTTGATTATTGTTTGCTTTTAACTCAGTATTTTAACTAATGTATCGTTTATCAATTGTCATCAATCTTTTAAAATTGATTTAATACTTTTTCTGTTCATTTCCTTGAGTAGATAATTTCCAGGTAAAATCCCAAGATCAAATATTAGTCTTGTGTTAGTAATATCAATTACTGTTATCTCCCTCCAGTTAGAATTAATAAGTTCACCATTATGTGCTCAAAATTTCATAGCTATTGATCTTTAAATGGTTTTGTGCTTGACCTCTGAGGCAAAAAGGTTAATGATTAAAATGAATGTGTCTAAGTACTGGTTTCTTTATGATATTGTTTTTATCCATTCATTTCTTCAATAGCTGGTGTATGGCTTCTTTCACCTTATGGAATTTTCTATTGTCATTCTGGGTCTATTATTTTGACATCATTCAAGAAAAAAATGAAACCTTCCAAAATAAGCACTGCTAAACAACATTTGGTTCTTAGTACTCTCCAAAAGGAGACTGATATTGTCATTCTATAAGCTGACAGGAGTAATGGAAAAGTTATTTTGAACAAGTTAGAATATTTAATAAACCCAATAATTTAATTGGGAAGAATAACTAAAAGCAAGAAAAAAAACCCTATCTTTAACAATAGAAAACTGAGAATTCTTTAAAACAAAAAGACCATCTCTTCAACAGCCCTCTCTCTATATATATCCAAAGAAAGTATTTTTATGACCCTTAGTTAACTGTCAAAACTTAGTATCCCCTGAAATAGTTTCTAGTAGGCATGGCCAATCCTCAGGAAAATCCGGGTTTTTTTATCCAAAATTCAACCCACTCTGTAGCCCTAACAAAAGTATTACCCAACCCAGCCCAACCCCACAAATAATATGTCTGCATATTGTGAATCTGTTCAATGTTCCAACAGATAAGGTCATGTCAATTGTACAAGTCAGATAAAAGAGATGGTATCTCAGTAAACAACCTTGATGGAAATGTTGATGTTCTGCAAAACAAAATGTGCATAAACAATGAAAACCTGGCTACAGGGTTACCACTTTTACCAGTGATGGTTAAACTGTACATTGAATACTCAGAATTTAATCTGTGAGAATGAAATCAGTAAAGCTGACATCTTTATATTCTGGCCCTGTTGTGGGGATGTACAAGCACTATTAGATTATGAGAATTTCATCAGACTATCAATACTATTCACCATAGAAAAGAAATTCAACTAACTTGCTTCCTGCCCTAGTGACTTTTACAGACATCTATGTACAGAAAACCAAAATACAGATGTGTACCTGGAGTTCAATTCATTTTTTATCTGAAGAAAGGAATAGTTAATTGCATACAATATTGAAACTAACTCATAAGCAGTAACCTTTCCTGTTAGAGTTAACTCATATGCACCATACATTCATAATTAAAACAAAACAGGTGGTTGGGGTATAAGTTATCATCATAGGAAATGGACCATACCACCAGTGTTCAAATCCTGGATGAGGCTATTTGCATTTCACATACCACAAATCTGCTAGGGAAATATATTAGTCCAACTATTTTTCCCCCAGCCACTAGGCTCTTGAACTTTGGTGTGGCAAATTGGTCTTGTGTCACATCCTGCTTGTGATGGAAGGATTGAGTGAATACATACATTTTAGATTTTTAAAAATAAACAAAAATCCTGAGCATACCTATCAACACTCTCCTATACAAAAAACTATATCAAGAAAATCCAGTCAAAGTACTCATTCATAGTTATATATTAAGCTTAGTTAGAATTAAACTACACATTAGTGATGGTCAACTTGACTAGCTTGTTAACCATTAACCCAATAGCAAAGCATTTTTTTCCTTCATAATAAAATTACGCAATGGAACATTTTCATAAAAAAAGATACCAAAGACTGTATAACATTTCATGCAGTTACAGTAGAGAATATAAGAGAGGAAACTAAAGAATACCAGAAAAGTATTGTCTAAGTTGAAGCTATTCCATTTGACTTTATAGATCATGTATAGAAGGAAAAGGAGATGTAGTTCCCCCTCTGGAATAAGATCAAAATGATAAACAGGAATAATAATGAAAACTCTGTAAGATATATATATATATATATATATATATATATATATATATATACACATCGTAAACTATTATGTAGAAGAACACATTTTTAACAGGTAAAAGTTAACATAAGGTCACTTCAAGATCAGCTGTAGTAGTGGGATTTTATGGCATTGTCAGTTTGTTAATACTTTCTGCAATAGGAATGAATAAGCGATTGCAATCATTCCCACAGTGTAAGCTATTAATACAACATCTTAAGACATAATTCTGTGGTTTTGTTGAGCTGTGATACTTTTTAGATTTTCTTTTTTAAATACTTATTAAATTCTCAAAACTGGATACAACATACACCTGATGAAGGCATACAACTGAAAATTGATCAAAACCATAATAGGAAATAACAAAAATGAAAACATTGATCTATAAAATTCATGGTATCGAAGTTTAAGAAACTGATAAATATACTAAATGCTCAATTCAAACATAGACTAAAGAAAATTGTCTAAAAATATCATTTATATTAAGACCTGAAAATAATGAAACTGGCCTCTCTCTTTTTTTTTTTTTCTTTTTTTTTTTAAACCTTTATAAACAATGGAACCAATATGAAGCACACATGTGCGAGGAACTTACTTTACCTATTGTTGATATGGAATTGGTCTATAAGTGATTTGTATATTTTCAATGGATTTGTGCCAATCAGACAGTGGTGGGGATGTTAAAAGGTTAACCTGATCTTGTATATTGATTGATTACAAGTAAACTCAATGGACTTAACCAGAAACTGGCCACCAAATCAAGTGGCTGCATTTGCATAAAAACTAAATGACTTCTGCCAAATAACAGAAATTGTATGTTGCTTCTATTTTGAAATATTTTAGGCAGTTTTTTTTTGTCTGCTCCCTTTTTCTTCTTCTCTCTCTTATATAGTCATCCACAAACAGACTGTTTCGTTGTATCACAACTCTTCAGTGTGGCTAGACACGTAGGATGCTTGAAGCTAGGATCGAAACCCACCAAACTTTACGTTAGACTTAGTATCAGACCGCTCGGCCAACAAGTGTACCACGTCAGCTAGGGAATTATAAGGTATTATGTAGCAGCAGCAGCATTCATTTGTTTACATTTTATATCTTAACGGATACCAGAGTGCTCAATTCGTTCGAAGAGCTTTGCATTATGCGAGCGGCAGCCAAAAATTCCTTCGCCAGAGTGCTCCAACCTCCTGCAATGTTATTTAAAAAAAAAAAAAAAAAAAAAGCAAAAAAAAAAAAAAAAAACCTCTTTAAAAACACTCTTTACACATGCAAGCAATCCCTGATGATGGCCTATGAAAGGTCTGAAAGTGCTTGGGACAATTTTGGTAAATTCATCCAATTCCAACCTGAAACAAAGACACTTATCAGGAAACTTGAAAGGATCAATAAAATTATATAGACAAAATGTGTCTTTATTATCTAATCAAATATGCTTAAATGAAAGACTGCTGCCCAACTACACACACACACACACACACACACACACATATACATATATATATATATATATATATATATATATATATATTTTAAAAAGTGAAATCTAAGCATGACTGCCTATTCCGAAAATTATATGAAATTTCTTTGACAATCAGCATTTTTTGATATGAAATAAAAACTATTTTGCTGTACTGTTGCTTTTGAAACAACTATATAGTAGTATTTAATTGTATGGACTACAAAAATATAATAAAATAGGTTATTTTCTTATAATAAATTGATGCTTTTTTTTTCACATGCAAATCAAGTCTAATGAATCATCGATAAATAATCCAGATCTAATATGGTATTTCACAATGTTATTTAGATTAGCTCACCCTTCAAATGTTAGGAAAGTCCCAGTGGCATAATGGTTAATGTACTGGACTGCAACATCATAGTAAGCAAGTTTGAACTCCAGTTGAGCTGTTACATTCACTTTCAGAATAATAACCTTGAAAAGTTTAAAGTCCCTTATTCTCCCTGCTAAGGGTTAAATAGTAACTCTACTGTTCTTCTACAATGATGGCTTTGGCATTAAATGATCCATGAAAGCTGATGTGACATGAAAGAAAGAAACTTAACCAAACCAACCTTCAAATGTAAGAACATTATCTATTTACCAATTTAATTTATATCTGAATTCACTGAAGTATAAGTTCACTTGAGATCAAAATTTAAATATTTCCTCTTGTTGAAACTCATGGTCTTATATAAAGATGACATTTCCTTGATTATGGTATAATAACTTGAGTAAATATGATAAAATACAATTCTAAAATCAATTTCATTAGAAATATTAATCCCCATTATGTATAATGATAATGTGTATGACTTGGCCTTTATTAGGATCACCCCCACTGTATTTTTTTTTTTTTTTTTTTTTTTTTTTTTAAGGAATTATCCCACTTGATATTTTCAATTTTAAATCTCTTATTGATGGAACAAAGTGAACTTAAGAACAATCTAATATTTTGTCACTTCAATTTCTGATCACTTTTCCCCATATTTTTATTTATTTATTTTTTAATGTAATTTTATAGTAAAATCATGAGCAATACATTTAGATTGTACATATAGTATCTCTATTCTCTCAGTAATGATTACATTAACTTTTGATACCCACCTCCCAATTTGGATAACATGCAAATTAAATGCTAAAACTTGGGATGGGGAAGGAAATTTTATTTAAGAAAAAGATTGTAAAATTATTTTCCTCTATTACCAGATATAAAGAGCTTGTGCAAAAAAGTAAAGCTGGAATTATGATGGAATATTAATAGTCAGTGGTTAGTGATGATTAAAAATATACAGTTAGCACTAAAATGTAATGATTCTTTTCTTTTTTACCTACCTATAGAATCTGTTGAATAGTTCTATATGTAATCATTACAGTTAATGGAAGTTTTGATTTGTTTAATAAATCCTGCCTGTTAGATAATGGATTACGTAAACTAGTCTTTACATAAAACCTGAACTACAGATGAAGAAGGTTAGTCTTCACTTTCACTGTTGATTTTTATTATTATTTACTTGCTTAAAAGCTGCTTTTATTAGCCATTTAAGCTTGATATTGAGTTATATTTAAAAAATTTATATGATAATTGTAAATAAGAACTACTCCATGATTATTAATCTCCCTTGAGAAATTATAATGATTTAGGTGAGTGTAAACAAACACCCTATACTATTATTGAATTACCAATTGAATTGAAAATATCTTCATTTTCTAAGAAAATTTTAATATTATTGTACTTAGAAAAATCTCTGATGGGCTATTTTTGCTGTATCAACATGTATTCAAAAATTAGATTTTAATATGGATTTATTTCTATCATTTATAATCAAATTTAATGTCCCTCTGTGTATTATATGTGATAAAATACATGTACTATTCTGCTGTTAGACATTCTACAAGCTTTTACCTACTTTGAAGGGAATGATTTTTTTCTGCAATACGTAGTTAGATTAATTTATGTCATCTATCTGAATACAGACCATTTTTATTTTCCAGTGCTATGAAGGACAGCCGTTTTAGTCCAATTACAAAAGATGAGTTCTCCAAGCTGCACTGTTCAGTATCAATACTCACGCATTTTGAAGAGGCTGCAGATTACTTGGACTGGGAGGTAAGTTGAAAAATTGACTCCTCTTTAAAATCACAACATAATTTTATATAAACTTATTTTAAGATAATCACTGAAATTAGCTGAATATATCCTGGAAGTATGTATATACTTGAATAGCTTGGTAACTACTAGTTTCTCACCTATGTGATCATCAAACCAAGATGATCACATAGGTAAGAAACTGACAGTCACCAAGCGCCATTGACTCTGTATCTGCTATTCAAACTTAGATCTATAGATGGTCTGTCACTGATATAGAACACTGTTTATTTATGAATGTAGAAAACCATATAACTATATTATTATATAATAAACAAAAAATAAGGTAATTAAAGATTTCTTTAGTAAATATTATCATAATTAGTTTACCTGGTTTTTCTAATTTTCAGCAACAATGGATGTTTGTAACATTAAATCTAATTAGTATATCAACCTCTCTTTTTGTTTTGGTTTATTTTTGTTTTGAATAAAATTTCATGGTTTTTTGTGGGTATGAAGGAAAATATCCTACCCATGCAAAAAAATAATCAGATTTTTGCCACAGTTGATAGCAAATTTTTACTTTTTATTTGCCTTTATTATTTATTTTCCTTTTTTTATCTCATTTTTCTCGGTGGTATTCATACCTTTCTGCTCAGATCCATGCACTGAAAGATTTAATACTCGGTAACTGAACCTAATGCACACCTGTCTGTTACTGTAGGATTTATATTAGAGCCCTTGTTGGGATCTAAATTGCAATTTGTTTTGTGTCTGTATCTAGTATCATATACAGGATATTTTAAAAACAGAATCAGATTTATATTATAAGGAAAGTAGCATTTTAGCAGGTCTATCCTGAACAAACTCATCCTAGAGAAACCTAGACTCTCTGGCATGTACAATATACTCATCCAATACAACATGAGATGGACTGACCACTTGAACAGACTTGAAAACAGCAGATTGTCAAAATAGATCCTGTGCTCTCAACTTGGAGAATGGTCATATAAAACAAGTAGACATAAAGACACCATCAAAAGAAACCTGGGAGTCATAATCATCCTTTTAGACAATTGGCAATACCTGTCCACTAAAAAAAAAAAACTAGCAGAAAAAAATCAGCAGGATATCATTAGATACAGTGGACAGCTAGTAGTAGTAGTTCTTGTGTTTATGAACACAAAGCAGCCAAAGAACCAGTTTTGTTTTCATGAGTTTATGTTAGAAAAAGCATTCCAAGGTTACCTGATTGACAGATAACTCTGTAAATAGATGTGTATATTTTAGAATAATTTTGAAACTCAGAATCTGAATTTATAGATATCCATATAAATCCTCAGGCCATGATTCCCCACATCAACCTGAGTAGCATATCAGCTTTGAGATATGTATAAATGTGGGCTTGCAGATTTAATCCAGAGAGAGAGAGAGAGAGAAAGAAAGTAGACCGAGAAATCCCTAACCTGGAAATAGACAAACCACAGAGAATCTTAAAGGATGGATTGGGTGTCAGGCAGATAGTTTGAAGATCAGAGGGATCGCACAACATAATTTTATACTTTAGTCTCAAGTGAGTGGAATTCCACTTTTCCAAGCAATGTTAAAAGAATGAACAATAAGAGTATTATGTTTAATGAAATGATTGTTAATTAAATTCCCCCCACCCCACCAGATGATTACTCTCTCCTTCTCCCACTGCTGTTGTCTATTTGCTTCTCTTGACTACCAGAAGGTTGCTGAATAGTAATGGTCCTTATTATTATCAGTATCCCCCTCCCTCCCATTAAATTGATTATCTTCATCTCATTATTCTAGTCATCACTTGTGAATGAATAAAATAGAAAAAAAAATTGTTCCTATACATCTCTCACTCTTTATCATTTTCTCTCTCTCACCCTTTTAATCTCTGTTTTGCTCTTATTTTTTATAGCCCAATCAGCTGGGGCTGTAGACCCCCCCCTCTTCCCACTATGAATGTCCTATATATGACTTTAGACAATCTGATGGTGAGGCTCCAGTAATGATAGAGCTTTGGGGAATGTGAAGTGCGTCTTCATTGCCGTTGCTTGTAGATCCGGTTTAGCCCATAATGGTAGCACCTGATAGGGTCCCATTTCTGGGTCAAATAGAACTCTTTGACATCTAAACTCAGTGCAAACAAATGACTTATGCTGGATTGAATTGTTAGAAATAGAACTGTTTTATCATTTAACTGTGTGTAAACAAATGACTGATGTCAAATTGAATTGTTGGTGTTAAATAGCAGTACTTATAACTACTTCACTGTGTGAAAACAAATGATTAATCCACCCTGTTGCTTGGGGCTCTAGAATACGCCAACTGCACTTTTGTAGAGGAGTAAAAAAAATTACCCCTCCCTCAATGAGGAAACCTGTTGGCCATGCGTGGTGATCCGTGATCTTACAGTACAGGATCCTGGTGGCTGAACAGTCTGTGACCAGGTTGCCTAAGTGACCACATGACTAGCAACACTCCAATTTGGCTCTTACTGGGGTAACTGGGGTTCAGAGAGGTCCAATCCAATCAATCAGCTGGTCACGTCAAGCCCTCTTTTGGAGCTTTGCAAAAGAATATTTGTAAGTTTCCAAATCAGAAAGTGGTGGCTAAAGAGTCAATCATACTGAATAAAGACCTATGTTTCCCCCTTTTATCACTAGGTGAGTAGTCATCTTGGGAATGAAAACCTAGAGATCTCAAATTGTTGGTCCCTCTCTTCAGTGCCAGTATACTGAATGTGTTGCCTTGATTTGCCAAGGTGAATGAGTTTCTCCCTTGACATTTCTCTTTATAGGGCTTCATGGTGAGTGAGGAGCACAGTCTGTGAACTCATCTAAAATCCCCATGTATATAATTAAAAAAAAAACCCAGCAAAACCCAAGCAAAAAAATCTCAAACTTAAATCATCCACATGCAGAGTCTGACTTGGATAATGACTGATCAGACCCTTTTCCCCAAATTTATATTTCTGGAGTTGATGAAGGATACCCCAATCAGTAAGTTGTCTCCCTTTATTGTTAAAAAACTCTCAGCTTTCTAAAACTTAAATCTGTCAAAAAACAAATAAACAATACCTTACTGGTAGAAGTACCAAAGAAAACCTTTAATTGAACAAAAATTCTTCTATAACTTCAATAAAAGCTTACCCCTACAACTCCCTGAACTCATCAAAGAGTGTAGGGAAAAGTCCAGAGCTCTACCACTGCGCTGTAGATGAAATAAAAACTAACCTCTGCAAACAAGGTGTCACTGATGCCCAAAGGATATCCATTAAGAAAAATAACCAAACAATCCTAACCTCAAAACCTCCTACCAAAATGAAAATAGGGTATGTTATAACCTAAGTTGAAATATACATACCATACCCACTGAGATGCCACAAATTTGGGCACCACAAAGCAAAATGTACCAGACCTCCAGAATGTAAAAATGTGGAGGAACAGGAATAGACCACATAGACTGTAAACAACCAGAAAAGTGCATAAACTCCAAACAAAATCATGCAGTAGACTCGAAAGAATGTGAAATATGGAAAAAGGAAAAAAGAATATTAGAAGTCAAACATACAAAAAATATATCATATCCATAGGCAAGGGAGTTATTTGAAAATTCTGTAGTCACAGTAACTTAAGCAAATGTAGCTAAACCCACATACAACTCTACTCAAAACCAAGGAACGACCCACTGTAACACTATATAGGTGGCCCGCCAAGCAGACGATTCCTTTGTCTGTTTTGGCGCGAAACCAGACAAAGGATTTTTGGACCTGAAATCTCGCCGTATCCGGAAGTGGTAAGGGGAGGCGAAAGAGAGTTGGTTGGAGAAAGGAGCTGACAAGAGTTGGCGTGGAACCACAGACAGAGGCAGTCGACACCGGACACCGGAGCGGTGAGACCAGTAGCAGAGAACATAGGGTCCAGCGAAGAAGATCGAGTCAAGATGTCGGCATTCCAGTTGCTTGTGGAATTTTCGCTAGTAATCCACGCTAGCGTTAGTCCATATATGCTATCGGAAATGTAGTGTTGCATACTCTCCTTCTGCTCTGAGTTAACCCCAAGCATTTTGTTCGTGTTTGTTCGTCTGTTTTATTTTCTCCTGTCCCCCCGATTGTATTCTTGTAGTGGCAAGAAATGTGCATTACCCCCCTCGGAGCCACTAGTTGATCACTGGCCGGCCAAGAAGTGAAAAGGTTCGAGAAAGAGGATGTAATGTATGTGGGGACTTGAGGGGGGTAACGTTACACCACTACAAGAACTGCAAACACTAATAGAATTACTAAGAGAAAGCTTGACCAACATTGGCAACCAAGCACTATGCTGAACCAGACCCAAAGAAAAACCTCCAACCCCAGACCAATGAAGCTGAAGACTCAAAAAAGATAAAACAAAAATTCAACCTCAACAAAAACAAACTCCAAGTATCCATACTATCACTACCAAACCCATCAATTCCTCGCAAAAGAATTGGATAACAATGAAAGACCACTTCTTAACCCCAAAGGAAAGATCTCCTTGGAAGAAGGAATCTAACAAATATAAATCAAGAATCTCATTAATAGAAACTGAAAATAAATTCAAACTAATGGAAACAGAGAGCCGAGAAATCCTAAATATCCCAAAAGTCTCAACAAAATCAGATCAAAAAGCCTAGAAACCATGGAAATTGCTGAATCCGACCAAATAAAAAACAAAAAAAACACTAAAACCAAATCTACACCAAGACAAACATCAAACAGACAAGGTGCATACAATACATTTCCAGACTTTATTCATATGGGCACTTTTATTAATAGTACACACATGAAACTCTAGTCCCCTTCAAAAGTAATCCGGCTGCAGTGCACTTGTTGTACAGTTCCAACAACTTCTGGAAGGCCCCATGGAAGTCCTCTTGTGTGAGTGTGTCAATGATCTTCGTCACAGCCTCTTTCATTTCCCCATTGTCTCATAACGACAGCCTGTAAGCTGAGGAAATAACCTAAAGTCACAGGGTGCAAGGTCTGGACTGTAGGGAGGGTGAAGAACTGTCTTGATGCCCATCTTGGTCAAATAGTCTGACAAGGATGGAGTTGTAGACTGGTGCATTGTCCTTGTGGAAATGCCATTGACCTGATTTGAACAGTGCTGGCCTCTTCCGACGGAATCTCTTCCTGAATCCTCTTAAAACCTCAACATAGTAACCCTAACCCTAACCCTTTGGCCAATCAACTCTGGTGTATTGACTTCCTTACTCCTGCCACACCTCTCATCATCCCTCATAGACTCCCTGCCTTCCTTGAATCTCTTATGCCACTCAAAAACTGATGCTCGATTCATGCAAGATGCTCCAAAAGCAGTCTGAAACATTCCATGTGTTTCTGTGGCACTTTTTCCAAGTTTGAAACAGAATTTTATTGCATATCGTTCTTCTAAAGTGTCCTCACGTCCAGATTGCATTTTTGAAATTCCCCAGCTGTGACAATCGGGCTTTAGTAGAGTGTATTCTAATTTTTGCTGTAGCTGTTCATTTGAACCTAAAATCATAAAAATGGTCAGTTATCTCATAAAATGTATAGCAATAACATAGTGAATTTTCAAGAGTCTACGACAATTTTAAATGCCCGTACGAAAAAAGTCTGGAAACTTATTGTATGCACCTCATACATCAAAGATTAAAAAAGCATGACCCATAAAATAATTCAATGGAACTGCTGTGGCTACGAGGCAAATTACAATGTGCTGCTTGTGTTTATAGTTGAACTCAGCCCTACAGCCATATATCTCTAAGAGACCTTAAAAAGAAAGCAGTGACAAACCAAATATAAAAACCTTTGAACTATATGACTACATACATGATACTGGACAAAGAGTTTCAGGTGGAGTATCGATCCTAATTAGGAAAAATAAAATCAACATTAACACCTACCTGCCAGCAATTGCAGTCTCTACAACCTTACACAAAACTGTCTCTATCTGCTCACTATATATCCCACTCATGACCCCATAAATGAAAAAGAATTAAAAATTTGATCAAACACTCTCTAAACCATTTATCTTAATGAAAGATTTTAATAGCCACAACATAATATGGGGAAGTAATAAAACAAACAAAAGAGGCCAAACCCTTGAAAAAAATCTTCAACAGTAACAATTTATGCCTCCACAATGAGAAAACTCAGACCCACCTTGAGCCATCTTCAAGTACATTCTCTGCCATTGACCAAATCCTCAGTGACCCATCAATCTTCATAGACTATAACTGAAGAGTATACAAAGACCCCTGCAGCAGTGACCTCTATCCAATAATAATGGAAAAGTCTTCTATAAAAAACCTCCGAACCACCAACAAAAAAAGCAAACTGGCAATCTTACATAAAACTATGCCTTACTCCACTAATCCCAGAAACAAATACAAATCAAGAAGCCATAATACATTTTACCACCACCCTCATTACCATAGCCAGTAAAACTATCCCCGAAACCACAATAAACTATAGTTCACAGAGGAGTGAAAAAATAAGATGAGAACATCAAGTGACCCTCAGGAAATTCAAAACAAACCCCTCAACAGAAAATCTAAATAAATACAAACGAGAGAGAGCCATCAAAGAAACCAAAAGATCCTTCTGGAGAACCTTCACTTCAAAAATAAACTCCAAAAATGATTTGGGACTTTATAAAGAAAATAACAAATAAAAACATCAACAACCCAATTAATCACCTCTCCCAAGGAAACATAAATGCTACAAGTGAAAAACATATAGCCAACTTAATTGCAGAAAATTTTGCTCAAGTGTCATCCACAAAAAAAACTACTCAAATCAGTTCAACTCGATCAGAATCAAAGAAGAAAAGAACAATAAAATTTACCTCTGACAATACTGAGAGTTATAACCAAGCCTTCACTGTAATTGAACTCGAAAACTCAATATCCAAATCCAACAACTCAGCCTCCAGTTCAGATGAAATCTACTACATCCTCCTTAAAGAACACCCAACAATATCCCTTAAATATATTTGGATCTCTGGCAACATCCCTACCTTATGGAAGCAAGCCACAACCATCTCTATCCTCAAAAAACAAAATGATCGCACAAACTCTACCAGTTATAGACTTATATCCTTAACTAGCTGTCCTTGCAAAACTCTCGAAGGATGATGAGTCTAAGATTAACATTGTTCCTTGAATCAAATAACAATCTCTCAAACCTACAAACAGGCTTCAGAGCCAAAAGTACCATAGACCAAATAGTCTGCATAGAAACCCTAATCAGAGAAGCATTCATCAAAAAGGAACATCTGTTTGTAGTCTTTTTTGACTTGGAAAAAGCCAATGATATATCATGGCCATATGGCATGCTCAAAGACCTTGGCCTACAAGGCAGACTCCCCATCTTTATTAAACACTTCCAAGAAGACTGGACCTTCCAAACTTGAATAAATAATACACTCTCCAATCCAAAACCACAAGCAATAGGTGTACCTCAGGGTAGCATCCTCTCTGTGATCCAATTCATGATTAAAATTAATAAAATAACAACCTGCCTCCCACCAGAAATCAACAGATCATTATGTGATGACAACTTTGTCATTTGTTACAGTTCTAAAAATATGGTCACCATAGAAAGAAAAATGTAACAATACATCAACAAATATTAAAATGGACCCTGAAAATTGGTTTTAAAATCTTTAGCAATAAAACCAAATGCATGCACTTCAGCCAAATTCACGAAATGCATAATGAACCAACCCTAATACTAAATGGTACTGAAATATTCATAACCCATCAATAGAAATTTTTAGACATTACTCTTGACCCAAAACTATCCTTCGTGCCCATATCAAACAATTCAGGATCAAATGCAACCAAACTATCCAACGTCTAAGAACCATAGCCCACACAGACTGGGGTGCTGATAAAAAAAAAAAAAAACCTAACCAAACTCTACAGATGTCTAATTTGATGAAAACTTGATTACACCTGCTTCATATATGGAGCAGCTAGAAAATCCTACCTTAGAACTTGAAATCATCCACTACCAGAGACTCCATATTGCCCGAAGAGCGTTCACTATCCATCCAATTGAAAGCTTATACATAGAAGCCAATGAACCCCCACTTTACTTGGGAAGATATAAACTTACACTCCAATACTATACTAAACTCATTTCATGGCTCCAAAACCCTGTTATAACTGCATCATGGAAATAAGATATAAGAACCTGTTTGAAAATAAAGCAACAGTCATCAAACCTTTTAATCTAACAATCCAAACCTTTCTAAATGAAATTAAAATCGGTCCCAAAATAACACACAATACCATCCTCCCGAAAACAGCACCATAAACCATAAATCAGCAAATAGTAAAACTTGCACTAACCAAACTATCCAAAACCAAAACTCACCCCATCACTTTCCAAAAGAAATTCCTCAACATCTGTAATATATTAATTTGACCTGCGGGTGTGAATACGGTAGATGTTGTTGGCAGATAGATTGATAAGACTGCGTGATCACCAAAATGTCATCATGTCCACAGGTGCTGTGTATCAGTGGATGTTGAGACAGCTGCATCCACCCAGGGATAATATCAACACGGTGATTGCCGAAATGTCATCATGCCCACAGGTGCTACGAATATGGTGGATGTTGAAACAGGTGCATCCAGACGAAGATATCGGAATATCACCTTGACCTGTGGACATAGTTGAATTCGGTGATGGTGGCAGATGCATATGCCCACAAAACCAGGCTTGGGCAAGTAGCCAATGGGAAGCAGATGACATAACCAATGGAAAGCAAAGAAGTGAGACGTGGGTGTAACCATTGTTAACAAAAAAGAGGAATTGCTACAGGTCACGTGAGAGTTGTAGACTATGTAAGTTCCCGAATTTCGGCTAAAGTTAGTTGTTCACTGGCTCTTCCGTCTCCCGACAACTCCTTCATGTGCACAAACTCTCTGCGATTGCTTTTCTGCTTCACACAAGTATTATTGCCAAGAATAAAAATATAATCTTATATTTTTATATACATACGTGTTTCTCGTTAATAATGACACAGCTGAGTATACAACTTCCATGATTTGGTGTGCAGTGACTTGCTCTGTTTAAAAAAAAAAAAAAAAAAAAAAGAGAAAAAAAACAGATTGTTAACGAACCTGGTTGCCATTGGTGAAAACAACAAAAAAGACTGGACAATCATAGTGTCATGGACAATTCAACGAAAGGTAAATGACTTTCGGTTTGACCTTGTATGTATTCTGCTTTGTATATATAATAGGAAGTTGCAAAAAAAAAAAGTTTAAAATGGAACAGCATACTTTTCCAATTTTGTCTATAGTCTGACCGTAGAGTAGAGAAACGTGGCTTGTTCGGTGACGAACACCTTAAGAGGGGAGTCCTTTTTAAAAAACATACAACCGTTAGTGCATAAAGATGGTGGGTATAGGACCTGGTTGGAGGATATGGAGAAGTATTTTAGAGTTGTGCATGTGGCAGAAGAAGAAAAATGTCAGGCGGCTCTCCTCACAACCAGAGGAACTGTCGGACAATACATTTATAGATTATTGTCCAATAACCCATAACTCTCATGGAATGAGTTTAAAAAATTCTTTGGGAGAGTATTACAGGTTGGTTTCCAACCCCAATGCTTGGCTAGTTGAGTTAGCGAACATTAAGCAGGGTAGAACAGAAGGAATACAGGACTACATGCAGAGAGTAGTACGCCTAGTAGAGAGCGCATATGTTTGGGTTGACGAGAGAAATGAAGTTATTGCAAAACAA
The DNA here is from genome assembly GCA_963585895.1 of Sepioteuthis lessoniana. Classification (NCBI taxonomy): domain Eukaryota; kingdom Metazoa; phylum Mollusca; class Cephalopoda; order Myopsida; family Loliginidae; genus Sepioteuthis; species Sepioteuthis lessoniana. Next base: position 83,504,710 of record OY757912.1, on the reverse strand, counting down.
GTTCTGGGATTTTTTATTGAAGGGCTAAAGGATCAGGATATAAAGATGGCAGTGATGAAGGAGGAGCCACAAACATTAGATGCTGCCTATTAGAAAGCGTTATCTGAATTGAAATGTAAAACTCGACTCAATGCAAGCTCTGGATATGAAGATGAGCTTATGGAGATTTGCCATTGTCGTAGACGGGTACTGATAGAAGCCGTGAGCCCTAATAATCGTAATAATAGTAAGCATAGGAATAAGAACAATAAAAAGGGAAGTAATAATGGGGGAAAATACAAAATTCATGATCGAGAAGGGAACGAGCACATTGTTAGGTGTTGGAATTGTGGCGACGAAGGCCACATAGTGAGATTTTGTAAATGAACCCCGGGAAACGGCAGAGGTCCCTTCGTAAGATGCCCAACGAACGGAACAAGAATGTACCAACACACATAATTGGTATTATGGGTGCTTCAAATTCCGTCTCGATCAAGATAGAACGTAGAACATATAGGGCCTTGGTAGATATGGGAGCAGAGGTATCTGTTATAAGAAGCAGGGTTTTTAAAAAATTGCGACTCGAACTTGAACTGCAAAAGAAGGACATTAAACTTCGAACTGCTAATGGATCCCCCATTACATGTTGAAGGCCCTTGTCGTTTATAGATTCAAGTAGGAAATAAGTCTACCCCTCATTATTTCTTCATCGTGAAGAATCTTAATAGAAATGCTATTCTCGGACGCGATTGGCTGATGCAAAACAGGGTGAGAATGTATTTTGATTTGGGGGCCTTGAGGATCGGGGAAGAATATGTGGCATTGGAAGATGTCCATATTTCCTCTATTATTAGATTAGCACAAAAAATAACATTAAAACCCCAACATCTTCACACTTGTACAGGACAAACCAAGTTTAGAAACGGAGCTGGCAAAGAATATGAAATTGAACAATCGAGTAGTGGATACATTAGTAATTTATGTGGTATATCAGTAGCCAAATTGCTAACTCTTGTAGGTTTCCGTTACTAATAATGAATAATACAAACCAAATGATTACCTTGAAGCGGGGATGTCCAATTGCTAAATTTGAAAGGGCAGGTAATATTACTGAAATTACTATGCCCAATAAACAAAATAATAAAAGTCCCGATGTATATTTAGAACAGGCACATGCACCAGAACAATTTAAATTTAAATTGATTGGCTACTAAATAGAAATAGGGACTTGTTTGTTAGTGACAACAAAAACCTGGGCAGGACTGATACTGTTGAGATGCATATCGATACTGGAATGCATGAGCCCATAAGAAAATGCCCATATCGCACACCCCTCAAACAAAGAAAGATGATAGATTCTGCAGTTGATGAAATAATGCAGGCAGGCGTAATTGAGAGCGCCAATAGTCTGTGGGGTTTTCCTATAGTTTTAGTAGAGAAGAAAGATGGTAGTAAGAGATTTTGTGTAGACTTTAGAGCACTCAACAAGATCACAAAGAAGTATGCACGACCACTTCCAGTCATTTAAAATCTGGGTACTGCCAAGTTAAGCTCCATGATGATGACAAAGAGAAAAGTGCATTTACTTGCCACAGGGGCTTGTTTCGTTTTAATGTTATGCCATTTGGGCTTGCAAATGCCCCTGGCATCTTCTAGTTGATGTCAATTGTTTTACATTGACAGGAAGATTTTGCGTTGGCATATCTTGATGATATCTTAATATTTTCAAATACGTTAGAAGATCACTTGAAGCATATAGACACAGTCTTTAGTAGTTTATGTAGGCACAATCTTAAATTGAAACCAGCTAAGTGTGAGTTCTTCAAAAAAGAGACTCAATATCTGGGCTTCAAAATTAGCGAAGAGGGAATACAACCAGATCTTGATAAAGTCAAGGCTATAAAATCAGTTTCGACTCCAACCACTGTTAGACAAGTAAGAATGTTCATTGGGATGACCTCTTACTATTGCCGCTTTATTAGAAATTTCTCCGATATAGCCGAGCCACTGGTCAATTGAACAAGGAAGCATGCACGATTCCAATGGAACGATGCTTGTCAAACCGCTTTCGATAATCTAAAAACGAAGCTCGCGGATATGGTGATACTAGCCTATCCCGACCCAAATAAGGACTATAGGCTATATACTGACGCCTCCGATCAATCGATTGGCGCATGTCTATCCCAAATGGTTTACGATAAAAAATGTAGGAAGGAGGTAGAAAAACCAATTTACTTACTGTCCCATAAATTAAGTAATACACAAACAAGATGGTCAACTATAGAGAAAGAGGCTTATGCAATACACTATGCCCTCCAAAAACTGAACCACTACCTGCATAGTGCGGCATTTATGATCTACACAGATCATAGACCCCTGGAACATTTACTTAATTCTCCCATACAAAATACAGACTTGGGCTTTGAGCTTGGCAGGCTACAATTGCAGCATACAATATCTCAAAAGTAAAGACAATGTCTGTGCAGATCTCTTATCGCGTGCTGTTGATGTAAAGGAGGATAATGTTGATTCTCTGGTAGATATAGATGATTGGAATTACTGGGTTAGTGCGATAAACTCGAATCTAATTGAACCGAAGGAATTTGCATCCTATGGAAATGTCAACGATTCATCAGAAATGCCTGAATGGCCCACATTACAAGGGATAGACATAATCAGGGAGCAAGAGTCGGACAAGGAAATTTTAGACCTGAAGATTAGATTAAGAAATTGTAGGGCTACCAAAGCAGAGTAGAAAAAATACATAGTAATGGATGAGATAGTGTACTACTTGTCCCAGCCTGACGATGAACCTCTCATCAGGCTGTATGTTCCATCTCACCTTAAAAAAAGAGTGCTAGTTCAATACTACGATGACAATGGCCATATGGGTGTGGATAAAACATTCCATTCAATAAAGCAAAAGTATTTCTGGCCCTGTTTGCTAAGAGAAATAAATGATTTTGAAGGTAAATGTATTCCGTGCCAAACAAGAAACCTAAGGAAGCAGTAACCCCATATACAGGAGTGCAATTTGCCTCCTTTTCCCTTCGCAAAGCTTGCCTTAGATATCTCTGGACCCTACCCAAAGACTCATTTGGGTAACCAATACATTGTTACATTCATAGATATATACAGTGGTTGGCCTGAGGCATTTGCAGTTCCTAACAAGAAGGGAGAAACAATGGTGCATCTTTTAATTGATGAAATTTTTCCCAGATTCGGGGCACCACTTCAGCTTTTAACCGATAATGGGCCCGAGAATGTAAACAAAATAATGAAAAAGACATTAAAAGATCTAAATGTGGACCATGTGACAACTTCCTTTTATCATCTTCAGAGCAACAGTAAGGTTGAGAGGTTTCGTAGAACAATGAATGATGTTCTAGCTAAGAAGCTTGGCATCAATGAACAATCATGGGATATTTACATTAACCAGATGTTAGTGGCTATCCGGTTTCATGTAAGTGAGACCACGAAATTTTCACCGTATTACTTACTCTTTAACAGGGATGTTATTTTGCCTTTAGATAATATACTGAGGCCTCGTCGCATATATTATGGTGATGATTATCACCAAATCGCCCTACACGAAATGCATCGTAGCTTCACTTTCGTTAGGAATAACATAAAAAAAGCAAGGAGAACCGCGATAGATAAACCCCTTAGTAAGACTAAGGATGTAACATTTAAGGTAGGCGATTTGGTGTACTATAGGAATCACCATAAGAAAGGGAAGTTAGATATGCGCTGGCAGCCATGTTATGGGGTTGTTGAAAAGACTGGCCCCGTCTCTTATAGAATTAGAGTTCAGTTAACCGGTTCAGTCAGTAAGGCGCATGCTGAGCATCTCCAGGCTGCATCCATTGAGGAATGGGAAATTCCAACTACAAAGAGGCTGTTATGGAAAATTGTATTGGCTGAATCCAGTGATTCTGATAGTGAATTCAGAGCGGAACAAGCTGACTTTCCAGTACGCAAGTGTTGGCACAAACGTGAGAAATCAGACGATGAGTCTGATGTTCCATTAATGGAGCGCCATATCATGACACGACGTTAAATGGCAAATAAAAACGTGTCAACTGTTGATAAAGAGGTCGGAATGGGGGCATAACTAGTTATTCATCCACTCTCAAAGATGATTGCCCAAAGGGTGACACATCCGAATCTACTTATGAGGGTAAAGGAGTTTCTGACAGATCACTAGGCAGCGATATGAGCAATGTTGTCCAATTGGGACAAACGTCCGTTGGGGCAAAAAGAGCTGATATGCTTACATGTTCCACAGATGAACACAAAACTAAGAAAGAGCAATTGAAAAGCCTTGTGGATTTACTGGCAGATATGTTATAAAGTTAAAGAAACTGTGAGAGGAATAAGGATTGTTTATGATAAATAGTTAGGTTAACTTCCTTGTAACAATGCATGCAGAAGATGCAGCTGTGGGGGAGGAATTAGTAGCATCTAAAGTATAAGCAGAGTTACTCATCTAGCGGCGATACATAACGAGCTATGTCTCTCTCATTTCAGTTGGCAAACCTTGTTCTTTTGGTCCTGTTGTTGTTTCGTCGGTCAAACTTAGCGATTGAGAGTTACCACAAATTCGTGTTTAGTGAGCAAAATGAAATATCACTCACACAAGCAAGGTGGCTGGTGACATTTTCAATCGATCTGACACCATACGACGCTGCGTTCCAGTTGTTAAAAGAATACATAAAAAATGTCCAATCAGGTGCAAAGGAAGACTTCCCACAAGAATTCCTTGGAGATGTTACCTTTGAAACTCTGATAAACAATGTGAAAGAGGAATTTAAAGAGATAACAATAAAACGCGAACAGCTCTTATTGAAATACGAAGATTATCAGTCTCTTACTTACAGAATGAAACGTTCAGTGTTGCCATTTGTAGGATTTGCTCTTAGCTACCTTTTTGGAGTTACGTCAGAAGATGATCTGCGTGTGATCAGAAAGGCATTGGGTAAATTAGCAAATACACAGGGGCGGATATTGCACATGATAGAGGATAGCATTTCTATTGTACATGTTATGAGACGTGAGGTATCCGACAACAGACACAAAATAAACGAGCTCATTTCTAGCCTTAAAAATATTGTGGTTTCCATGGTGAATGCAACACGTGGATTAGATAAATGAGTATCCAGACTAAAAATCCTTACGCATAGATACTGGTTATACAACATTATGGTTGATAAATTAGGGAAATATTTCTTGGATTTCTGCATGGCTTTGACCTACTTGGAACTGCAGCTCAACTTCTTGGTTGGCCATTTGTCTCCTAGTATAATCACACCGCACGATCTGAGGGGGTTAATGCATAGTATAGCTCAGATGCTCCCGGATAACTTTAAATTAGCAAGTGATCCAGATAAGGACATATGATATTACTATAGGATATTGAGTTGTAGGACACCTTTTGACTTAAAATCTATCATGGTTGTGGTGGACGTCCCATTGGTAGATAGAGAACACTCCTATATAGTATCTTGAATTTTACCCTTCTGTTGCCCATACGCGCAGGTTCGGCGGACAGATCCAAGTTGTCGGCCAGGTTCAAACTGGAGTCAGAAATGATTGCGGTAAATAGGGCTGGAACCCATTACATTCTCATAAGTCAGGCTGAAGCAGTGTGGTGCTCGGCAAGTACCAGCAAATTATGCGAGGTGTCCGGTCCCGTTTATGCTACCAATTCTAGAGAGTCTTGTGAGATGTCGCGTTTTCAGCATAATCAAGAACTGCCAGGTCACAGTTAAAATGAACACTCGACTTCCAATAGCGATCAGGGTGGACTGGGGATCTTGGATGATAGCAGCAACCAGTGATCTGCACTTTATGGTACTCTGTGGTGACTGGTCTTGGAGTAAGGTTATTGCTCAAGCCCCACTAGCCACTATACAGATAGAGGAAGGGTGTACAGCTTACAATGATCACATGGTGCTGGCTGCTCAGGTTGATGGTAACTCGAGATTTAAAAATGTAGGAAAGCTGCAGCTCACACCCATAAACGTCTCTAATCCAGTAGTTTGGTCTCCAATTATGCAGAAATTTCCCAATTTTTCGGTGGACACCATACTGGTAGAACTGCATGACATGGAGGAGATTCCTATCCATCAACTATTAAATACCTTAGAACAAGTAAATATTGAGAGATTTAGTGGGGGGTATGAAGAAACCCTGAAAAAGTTGATTATAGGAGTTCTAGCATAATTGGCTTATTAATAATCTTTGGGATAATAGCTAGAATGTGGATCATTAAGTGGAAGGGAAGCAAACGTACTTCAGAAAAGGGAGTTGAATTGTCCCTTGTGAACAGTGCTGCGGGGCCAAAGAGTGTCCAATGCCCAAATTTCTCTGGGTTGAACAGAAAGATGCCTGCAGGTCAGGCGTACCTAGATCTGAATACAGGAGTGGGTACCGTAGTTAAAGGAAATGAGAACTCAGGACAACCTAGAGAATTACGAGTCACAGGCCCGTTTTTTTAGACCCTGTTATTTGGGAATTAGAAGCTGTATGAGAAACGACTAATCCTCCAGGTGGGTCATATGCCCATCATAAACAGATAGAATCAGTGATCTTCTTTATTTTATATTGTAGTTTTCTCGGTTGGACTTTGAATGACATGTACTGCAAATAATGGCAGCTTTTCTGTATTCAAACATAGTATGTTGGAATTAAGAAGTTACATGTGTAACAATAAAACTCGAGTGGAGACATACATGGTGTTGGCCGAGGGTCATTTACTCGATGTCAGTTTGAATATTGGGGCGCAGTTACAGCCTATGATTGTATGGTCATGCATTGGGTTGTCTACTTGTGCGACAAAACGCAAAGAAAACGAACTTCAACTTCTACGGGCATGTGAGAAAATAAAATAAAATAAAAAAATCGGATACTGAGAACATTATAAAAAAAGAAAAAAAAAGGTGAGGGCATAATGGACATGAATATTGTGTGGGTTGCCAATTTTGGCACCCCGAGATTTTTTTTTTCGCTTCTCCCCTTCCTTGACTTATATATATATACTTAAAGGTGAAGGGAAAGAGGAAAGAAAGAAGAAAAAAAATTTTTTTTTTTGGTTGTCTGTGTGTGTGTGTGTGTGTGTGTGTGTATATATATATATATATATATATATATATATATATATATATATATATATATATGCAAATTTTTGTACAATTGCCTCGCTTGTGTGGAGAGTTGAGAGTAGGAGAGTTGCACATAAAATATTCCCATGCAAACATATTGGAAAATAAGATGGAGAAGAGTGTAATATAATAATGTGACCTGCGGGTGTGAATACGGCAGATGTTATTGACAGATAGATTGATAAGACCGGCACGATCACCAAAATGTCATCCTGTCCACAGGTGCTGTGTATCAGTGGATGTTGAGACAGCTGCATCCGCCCAGGGATAATATCAACAAGGCAATTGCCGAAATGTCACCATGCCCACAGGTTTTGCGAATATGGTGGATGTTGAAACGGGTGCATCCGGACGAAGATATCGGAATATCACCTTGATCTGTGGACGTGGTTGAATTCGGTGATGGTGGCAGATGCGTACGCCCACAGAACCGGGCTTGGACAAGTAGCCAATGGGAAGCAGAGAACACAACCAATGGAAAGCAAAGAAGTGAGACGTGGGTGTAACCATAGTTAACGAAAAAGAGGAATTGCTGCAGATCACGTGAGTTGTAGACTATGTAAGTTCCTGAATTTCTGCTAAAGTCAGTTGTTCACTGGTTCTTCTGTCTCCCGACTACTCCTTCATGTGCTCGAACTCTCTGCAATTCCTTTTCTGCTCCTCACAAGTATCATTGCCGAGAATAAAAATATAATCTTATATTTTCATATACATATGTGTTCCTCGTTGTTAATAACGACACAGCTGAGTATACAACACATCCAAAAAAGTTTCCAAATCACCATTGCATCTGTACAGATAAATCCAAACAGGGAATATAAGTTGGTTGTGCTGCTATTTTCCTATAACAAAAACTGCTAAAACATCTCCCAAATGAATCATCAATCTATTTTGCAGAAGTCACATCTATTGACCTAGCCATGAACATTACAGCTAACCACAATTCCTCTAAATTTGTCACCCATTCAAACTCCAAATCATTCCTCCAAACTGTGCAGAACAAAAATACATAAACTCCTCTCATCACAAGACTCCTAGAAAAAAATGATTACTGTTTCTAAAAATGATAGCATCATTCTTACTTGGATATCAAGCCACATTGGTATACATGGAAATGAAAGGGCAGACAAAGCTGAAAAAAAAAGCACTCCTTGCAAATACATCCAATACAAAAATTCCATACACTGACCTAAAACCAATCATTAACAAATTCATACTTAAGAAATGGCAAAAATCTTGGAATGATCAAACACAGAACAAGCTCCACTGTATACAAGATACCATAGATGAATGGCCAGCTGGCTACAGAAGAAGTAGAGGTAATACTCTCCAAACTTTGTATTAGCAGACCCACATTACCCACTCAATCCTCCTAAAAAGAGAAGACCTCTCCCTCCAATATACTCAACATGCAAAGTATTCCTCACGGTCAAACATATTCTCATAAACTGTCACAAGTTTAGACAAATTTGGCCAAAATGCCACCAGACAAGCAACTTAAAATACCTCTCCAAAAACACCAAACCAGAGGAAATCTTGAGCTTTCTTTAAGAAACCAACCTCTTCACCAAAACCTAACCAAATATAATAAAACATATAACAAAAACCCATACCTGAAACCCTACACAAAAGACAAAACCCATCTCATATTTCTGCCCTGTCGGCTGGGGCTGTTGAATTTGCTAACTGTAGCACTGTAGAGGAGTAAGACCCCTCCCCCCACGAGGCCACCTTTGGGTGGCGATCTGTAAGGTCTTGGGACAGAGACCTGGTGGCTGAGTAAGTGCATGATCTAGGTTCCATACCAACCATGTAACCTGCAACACTCTATTTTGGCCCTTAGTGGACTAGACAGGTGGCTGGAGTGACCTGATCCAATTAATAGGCTGGTCATGTCAGCCCTCCTTCAGATTTATATAATAATCTGAATGAGGACGATGGCTGTAGGGTCAATAACGCTGTGGTAAAACTCGTAACTCTTTTTGCTCCTGAGCAATTAGTTAACTTGGGAACAAAAACTCTGGGACAAAAAAAGAATGTCATACAACAGCATGAATATACAGAACATGTAGCCCTGGTGTTGCTAGGCGAATGGGTTTCCCCCAGGCACATCCCCGCATGGGACTCTGTGGTGAGTGGGGAACAAGTTCAATGAAACTCATAACCACTTTAATGGAAAATATTTACAAACCCCAAGACTGTAAAATAAAACAACAAAAAAGAACACACTCTAATGTCTCCAACATCTCCTGCTCAGAAGATGAATAAAAATGCAAACTGGAAACCAGCAGCTTTCCAGAATACATTATAATAGAATCAAAAGAAGAAACACCAATTACAAGTTTGTCCCCCTTCATTATGGAAAGATACTCTCTGCAAATATCTTTCCTAACATAGTGAAAAAATTAAAAAACAGATCACTCTTAATACAAATAAAAAAAAAAACATGCAGACTTTCTCCTAAAAATGAAAATATTCCACAATTTTAAACTAAAAGCATACCCTCACAAAACATTAAACAAATCCAAAGGCATAGTAAGAAGTGCAGAACTATCACTCTGTTGTATAAAAGAAATAGAAAAAGAATTAAAAAAACCAAGGTTTCCTGGAGGCAAAAAGAATAACATCCTGGAGAAATAACCAACCCATAAAAACCAGTACATATATTCTCACCTTTTGCCAGAAACCCTATACAATTAAACACATATTAACAGAATGTATCGACCTGAAACCAATACAACAAAAATATTAAAACAAATTTTCTACCAAATAAGTCCCAAAAAATTACTCAGATACATAAAGGAAGTTCATATCTACAAAAAAAATTTTAATTTTCTACAAAAAATATGTTTAAAAAAATACTTATAAAAAATGTTTAAACAAAAATATATTTAAAAAGAAAAATGTATTTAAAAAATGTATTTCTAAAAAAATACTTCTACAAAAGGAAATATGTTAAAAAATATATAATTAAAAAAAATCAAATACCATCACCAATTCATTTCAAAAACTTAGTCAGCATTAAATGGTCCTTCAAGGTTGATATACTGTAAAACCAAACCAAAACACTTATACTTAACTGAATTGACTGAATTAGAACTGTTTGAATAAACTGAATAGCTTGAAATAGAAGTGTTTTTGACAACTAGACTGTATACTCATGCTAAATGGAATTGTTTGAAAGAACTGATTATTTTTATAAAAATGGATTTGGTGTTAAATAACCTACAAAGGTTGATATGCCATAAAACCCTAACAACCAACCATCTAGTCTTTCTGGCATTAAATAACCTACAGTTTGATATGCCATTAAACAAAACTCAGACTCTTATTTTTTAATTAAAAGCAAACTAATCTGTTAATTAGTTTGACATGTTTGCATTTTTATTTATTTTTGGAGGAAAGTATATAATCTAAAAATGAGGATGATTTAACATGCATTCCAAATTAAATTGTAAACTTAATCATATGAAATGCAGCTTTTTAATAGTTTAGATGTGAAATTCTTAATGATCCTGGAAACAAAATTATCCATTCTAAAATAGTTTCCAAATATATAAAATTGTTACTCTTAACATCTAAATTCTTTCAATTGTCTCATTATATTGTGGAGATCGTGCTCATTAAACAATGTGAGTACAAACGAAAATTTCATGTATTTATTTTCAGGATATAATGTCTTATATATTAAGTCAATAAAACATCAAATACAAAAGAAAACCTGCTCACCATTTGCTTTTGCCAGAAGCAGGGGTGGGATATGGTACCATATTATTTTGGTTATAGGTTTAGGGATCTATTTTGTGAGGTCAGTCAAATCATTCACCCCATGGTAGCATTAAGAAAAGGGATTCAATGTATTGATAGATTTTAAAAAAGAAAAAAGTATCCCACAAAAAATATTTTTATGTATGTATGTATTTATTTATTCATCTATTTAAATCTTTTTGTTTCAAAGTTCTGAGGAAGAAATTATTTCTTTTCTTTATTCCAGCTGGGGCAGTTTTTTGTTTTTGTTTTCTATCATTGATAATTGTAAATGATATTAGCTCCATCCCATAATAATTACATTTATTGCATGAAACTTATATGCAAACATATCTATTACAGGACAGATATATAATTTGTCAATTTTAGTTGATCAACAAAAAGCTTTCCTATAAAAATACTTGAGAACACAAATGACACAATGAAATGCATCATAATCATAACCAGAATCATTGTTTAAAACTATGTAAGTAAAGTTGGTGACCATAGTCAAGGGCAACCAGAAGGCTCCCTTTTCAATAGCTACTACACCGAGGTGTAGGGGAGGGCGCTACTCCTTTCCCTGGATTGCTCCACTTTACCCTTGATACGTACCTTATATTGCTGAGTACTAAGCAAGGAGGCATCAAGTACCATATTTTAAAGTCTTTGGTATGATGCGACCTGGGAATGAACCCAGGTCTCCCGGACCATTGGCAAACACTCTACCCACTAGGCCATTATCTCCATTTTTGATTTTTGATGGGTCATTTGCTACTTATTAATTCCCATAAATTAGTCGTTGAATAAGCATTATAGTTATATTTACGTAACTTTGCTTAGTTGTGGCATATAGCCAAATGTATGGGGCATCCAGGTATGAACTCATTAGTAATGGTTTGCCAGTCTAGCTAGATATATATATGTAAACAAGATCAACTATTTTGTTGATCTTGACATATGAAGGCCCAAAGGTATCAAAAATATGAACTGTGGGGCTACCTACACAGGTGATTTGTTTATAGTGGTGAAGGTTTGTGTAGAATCAACTACACTTCTTAGATAAGCTGATGACAGGAAAATGGTGCACCAATGTGACACTGATTCTCCTGAACAATACTCCTCAGGTTTTCAATTCAGAGTTTTTCCTTCTAGACTGGTTGCCTAACCAAAGCTAGAGAGCCCAGTCTGTTCTACTATTTGGTGGTAGAAAAGGTGACTTTTAGTATATCTCTTGTGTTGGAATTGAGGTCAGTGCATCTACAATAATTTTCAGATCCAACACTTGTGTAGCAAGAAATTTTCAAGTCTTCCATTTGTAATTTTCTCTCAAATAACAGAGTTTAATTATAGAACTCAGTAATACCATTATGGTTGGATTGTTTTGGAAGGGGGCCTACTCAGGGTGTATCCACCATCTACAAATTGTCAGCAAATATTTATAAGCTTGCCGGTCAACACCAGCAGTAGATTGATCAATCAGAGAAGACTATAGCATATGTGAACAACAGCAACTTAATGCAGCCTTCTTACTTAGAAAGTGTATCTTTTGTCAATTAACAGAAAAAAGACTTTGGATCGCAAGGCAACAAAAATACTTGCACTTGTACACAATGATTTAGCAGGCCCCATTCAACCCTTAGCAAAAGGTGGTTATAAATATGTAATTAATTCTATTGATGACTGTTCTGGTCTTACAATGTTATATTTCTTAAAACACAAGTCCGACGCTTTGCTCGCTACAAAGAAATATCTAGCTGACATCGCCCCTTATGGCCATGTAAAATGATTATGGACAGACAATGGAACAAAGTTCACTTCTGAACCTTTTCAACAGTTACTTGTACTTAATAGAATCAAACACAAGCGGTCAGCTCCTTATTCTCTGCATCAAAATGGGACCGCTGATCAGTCATGGTGAATTTTATTTTCTACAGCAAGATGTCTCCTTATTGAGTCAAAATTGCCCAAAAACTTGTGGATTGATGCATTGATAGCTTCAACATATATTAGAAATCGCTGTTATAATAAAAACACAAGAAAAAAAACCCATATGAAAGTTTTACCAGTTCAAAACCAAACTTAAATAAGATGCATGTTTTTGGTACATATTTTTATGTACAAAATAAAATGAAATTGGATCTTCATTGTAAAAGAGGCAACCTTGTTGGCTACGATAAACAAAGTCCAGCTTATTTGATTTATTTTCTGGAAACAATGGCTATTAAAAGAGTTAGATATGTAAAATTCACTGACTCTTATGATATAGCTCACTATTGAAACCAGATTAAAATATTTAATCACATATGATGTACAAACGAAAGACAACCTAAACACCAAAGGTGGGGCAAATAACCGTTATCCCATCCAACAGTAAAAAAGACCTGATTTTTTTGTAGTAGAAAAGGTTGAATTTGGTGGGGTTGATTACTGTTGTACTCAGCATATGATTCCTGCTAATTACTCTGAGGCAATGAAGAGAGAATTTGATTCCTTAATAGAAAATAATACTTTTGAATGGCAGAAGGCTCCAAGAAATAAAAATATTGTCAGTAGTAGGTGGTTTTTTTACTATAAAAAGTAAAAGTGATGGAAGCCATGAGTATAAAGCTCGTTTCATAGCCAAAGGCTACTCACAAAATATATGGCAAGAATGAAAGAGAAACTTTTGCCCCGACAACAAATGTCTTCCATGAGGTTACTACTGCAAATAGCAGTCCAGTATGACTTGTTAATACGAATGTTAAGAGTGCATATTTAAATGCCCTCTTAGACTATGAAATATATGTTGAGCCACCAGAAGCCTTTAAAGGTAAAAATGGGAATTATGTTTGGAAACTTAAAAAATCCTTATATGGGTTAAAACAGAGTGGCTGAACTTGAAATAAAACATTCCATACTTATTTAACTACACAAAATTTTGTACAGTCACCTGTGGACCCCTGTATGTATGTTCAACTCTCCACGATCAAATATTCATCATTTTATTGTGGGTTGCGTGCAATCCTGAACAAGTCCTGGCAGCAACACCCCACAAGACACCAACTGTACGGCCACCTGCCCCCTATCACGAAAACTATTCAAGTTAGAAGAACCAGACATGCAGGACACTGCTGGAGAAGTAGGGACGAACTCATAAGAGATGTACTCTTATGGATCCCCACACATGGCCACGCAAAAGCAGGACGACCAGCATGAACATACATTCAGCAGCTATGTGAGGATACAGGATGTTGTCCTGAAGACCTACCTAGGGCGATGAACGATAGGGAGGAGTGGCGAGAGAGGGTCAGGGATATCCGTGCTACCAGCGCGATATGATGATGATTGTGGGTAGACGATATATTTATAGCTTCAACAACTGAAGCACACCTTATGCAAATTAAGACAAGACTGAACTCAAGATTCAAAATGACTGATCTTGGGCAATCATCCTGGTTCTTAGGAATACAATTTGAATGCAAAAATGATACTATTGAAATGAATTAATCTAGATATATTGAGAAGATATTATCAAAGTTCAGCATGGCAGATTGCAAACTACACTCAACTCCATGTGAAATAGATATAACGAAAACAAGTGACAAAGTCGATTTAATAGATAACACAACTTATCATGAAATTATTGGCAGTCTAATATATATACATAATGGTTGCAACAAGACCAGACATTTTTTATACATTTACTGGGTTGTCTCAAGACCTAGCAAAACCAAATTCTTTCCATTCAACAAAGGCAAAAATACATCTTACATTATATAAAAGACACAATCAATCAGTCACTAATATTTAAGATTGCCCAGTTGGCTGGGGCTGTAGAATATACCGACTACTTCTCTGCAGAAGGGTAAGACCCCCCCCCAACGAGTGTCCTGGATATGACACTAAACAATCTGATGGTGAGGTTCTAGCAATGCTGGAGCTTTGGGGAATACGGAGTACCCCTTTATTGCCATCGCTCCCAGGTCCACTCTGGCCCGGAGTGGTAGCACCTGATAAGGGTCCTATCTATAGGTTAAATAGAACTATATACCATGCTTCTTTCACTTTACTACTCATATCTACTCAATATCTGATAAAACTAGTTCCCCCCATAGATACATAACTTTGCCAAACAATTCTTCTTCTCACAGCATAACAAACAACTTAAATAAACTCAATATCAAAACTACTTCTCTACCTTCTAAAACAATCCGCGAATTAGTACACTCCAGCCCTCAACGTAACATATTTTCTGACGCCGGTGTTTATTGCATCCCTTGTAAGGATTGTAAACTAAAATACATCGGTGAAACATCCCGAAACCTTCATATCCATTTGAAAGAGCACAAAAGAGACATAAGAATTGGCAACTCAAACAACGCATTACTCGTACACACTTCTCAACATAATCATAACATTGACTTCAACTCTGCTAAGATGCTTACTTACATCCATAATAAAAATCTTAGATGAATTTTCGAAGCCGCAGCTATCTCATTCCTCAGTTCCCTAAATACTCGTCCTGGCTTTTATAATATTTCTCCTTACTTAAGCAAACACATTTTAAACAGCTACAATATATTCCATCCTTAGTTAATATTTTCCGTATATCTCATAATTTCCATGCTTTTTATTCTTCCTTTGCTCTTTCTTTCTTTCTTTTCTTCTTTCTGTCTCATAATCTTTCTCGTTAAACAACGTACATAATTCTATACAATATTCCTAATAAGTCAAATGATGTAATTTAAACATCAAACGCTGATTTGCCAGTTAAACGGCTAACTTTTTCTAACTATACATATTTTCCCATAGGTTTTTGTATTTCACATTTCTAATCATCCATCGTTAACTTAAAATTATTAATATCACCCCTCATGGTCCTGATGATGGTTCAGAAGAACCGAAACGCTATAGTGTTGACCCGTTAATAAATCATTCCTTCCTCTTGGATCGTTGTTATCAGTTTTTCTACACATATATAATATCCAGTCAGCATCTGAAGACAATGGGTATGGATTATTTGTGTATAGAATATATGAGGAATTTCATATAAATCTGTGGGAGTGTTCTATGTATGGCTATTGTTATATATTCCCTATCCAGGTTTATATAACCAACCTCAAATTAAAGACTTCAAGACATCTGATGAGATGAAGACTATAATGATATTCTTTGCTGAAATAAATTTGTCATAATTTGACCTGGTTTGAGTTTACTTCTAATTTCATTCACACATTGTCCAACTGTCGTCAAGGGTGACCTAAATGTTCCCTTTTCAGTAGCTACTACACTTAAGTGTAGGAGAGGTCACTACTCCTTTCCCTGGATTGCTCCACTTATTTTTGATCTGTACCTTATAATGCTAAGTGTTTAGCAAGGAGGCATCAAGTACCATTTTTTGAGTCTTTTGTATGACTTGACCCGAGATATAACTCTAGTCTCCTGGACCATTGGCAAACACTTTAACCATTATGCCAATGGGTCATTGTGTGTGTCTTTACTTACCTCACCGTGTGCACATACATTTATATATGTGTGTGTATTAGGTATATATCTGTGTTTTGTTCTTAAATGTGTTTCTGTGTGTACTTTGTGTGTTTGTACATGTTTGTATGCATGTGTGTGTGTGTGTGTATGGATATATGTATGTATCAGTGTATGTATTTATATTCCTGTATCTGTGCAGATATGTATTTATATTCCTGTATCAGTATTTGTATGTTTGTGTATTCTTGTATTAGCATATGTATGTGTATTCATGTATCAACTTATGTATCTATTTATACATCTTCATGTAAATGTGTGTATGTAGGTATAGTCATGTATCTCTGTATGTACTCTGTGTGTGCGTGCATATATTTTTGTTTGTTTATGCCTATAGTCTATAACTGTTAGAAGGGTCTCCTGTTTAATAACAAAGCCATAGTGAAGGCAATCCTAGGAAAAGTTACTTCCGAAATCAAAACTGGAGAAGGAAGCACCAGCATCAAAAGTCTGCTGACATGTCAGTAGTCTTTAACAAGAAAAGTCTAAGAGCTACTTTGAGATAAACCTGCGGTTTTTATAATCACTAGTTATTTTAATATGCTTGTCATTGGGTTGTAGCTATATAAACCCAGACATTGGTATTAGTGCTTTACAAGTTTATGTCACTATAATCTTATAAAATACTGATGTCTTACTACTGTTTCATCTTGTACGTCTTGTGTACTCTTTACAAGTTTAATTCATAATTAATCATGATGTTTGAGTTTTAATTATGCTGGTAAAAATGGCTATCATCTGTCAAACTATGGCAGTCATTATATATTGAGTATTTTCCTCTTTAAAAATGTTAGAAAAACTGTGCAGGTAAGTTTGAAACTTATGCATTAAATTAATGAGAAATTCAAAATATAAATGTTTCATATTGTTAATCTTAACATAGATTTTTTTTTTTTTTTTTTTTTTTTTTTTTTGCCAGCATGTAGCCCCCCTATCCAAAAGAACTACTTATTTCTTGTGCGAACGTTAATGCAAATTATTAATTTCACTTTTACTTTTTTTTTTTTTCTTTAGGTAGGAGTCCATGGAATACGCATTGAATTTGTAAATGAAAAAGGACACAAGAAAACTGCCACCTATTTACCTGAGGTGGCTGTTGAGCAAGGTAAATGGTTTCTTTGTATGATTTCTCACTCTCCCTTCTTTTTTTTTTCTTTCTTATGCATTCAAAGTATCAGTTCCTATTTGACACTGTTTTTTGTCAGTAATTGGTAATCAGCTGAAATTTACATTGACACTGGACATCAGAATTTTCCCCCTCTCTTTCTCAGTTTTCTTTCTTACATCACTCACTGGTCATTGTAAACTTTTATTTTCTTTATTTTATGTTCATGGATTGTTATATAAAACTGTATATTAATTATCTGTTCCTATTTTATAACCACCCTATTAGCTGGGGCTGTAGAATATGTTAACTGCATCACTGCAGAGGGGTAAGATCCACCTAACAAATCCACCTGTTGGTCATGGGTGGCAACCTATAATGCTTGTGGATGGAATCCTGGTAGTTGAGCAGTCCATAACCAGGGCAACTGTAGTGGTCACATGACCTGCAACAGTTTATTTTCACTCCTACTGGACTCGATGGGCAGTCAGTGAGGCCCAATCAGATCGAAAGGTTGGTCATGTCAAGCTCTAGCACCTATATGATTATTCTAACCATATTCTTCAAATTGCTCAAACAAGTATCCAACTCTATTTAGTCTTAAAGGTACTAGAAGCCAGTGACTGAGGATAGATTAAAAACATTTAAACCAAGTGCAAATAAATGTATTTATTAAATAGAATTATTAGTGTTAAATAGCAGTACTTGAAACTGTCCTGGTATGACACTTCATATGGTGAGATTCCAGTCCTGGAGTTGGGTAATGTTGGGTACTCTTTTTTTACCATTACTCTCAGGCTCCCCCTGACCCAAAGTGGTAGTACTTGTTAGGGTCCTATCCATGGCTGCCCTGTCGGCTAGGACTATAGAATATATCGACTACATCTCTGCAGAAGAGTAAGACCCCCCCCGCCCAAATGAGTGTCCTCGATATGAGTATATACCTGGATATGATACTAAGCAATCTGATGGTGAGGCTTCAGTAATACTGGAGCTTTGGGTAATGCGAAGTACCCCTTCATTGCCATCGCTCCCAGGTCCACTCTGGCCCAGAGTAGTAGCACCTAACAGGGTCCTATCTATGGGTCAAATAAAATGATTTGACATCTCAACTCTGTACAAACAAATGATATATGCAAAATTGAATTGTTTGAAATAGAACTGTTTGATCATTCAACTGTGAGCAAACAAACGACCAATGTCAAATTAAATTGTTGGTGATAGATAGCAGTACTCAAAACTACAAATAACTAATCCACCCTGTTGGCTGGGGCTATAAAATATACCGACAGCACTTCAGTAGAGGGGTAAGACACCTCCCCCTAAAGAGGACACCTGTTGGCCGTGAGTGGTGACCTGTGATGCTTTAGTATGGTATCCTGGTGGCTAAGCAGTCTGTGACCTAGTTGCCTAAGTGGCCACATAATTAGCAACACTCCACTTTGGCCCTTACTGGGCTAGATGGCCGGTTGGAGAGGCCTGATCTGATCAATTGACTGGTCATGTCAAGCCCTCTTTTAGAGGCCTGCAAAAGACTTTTGTAGGTCACTGAAGCAAAAAGCAGTGGCTGCAGAAAGACCTATGCTTCCCCTTTTATCTCTGGGTAATAAACTTGAGAATGAAAACTTAGAAATTGCTGGTCCCTCTCCTCAGTGTGAGTATACTGAATGGGTTTCCCCCTTGACATTTCCCTTCATAGGGCTCTGTGGTGGGTAGGGAGCACAGTCAGTGAACTCAGCAAAAATCCCTATGGATGCGAAACGTCCGCATGCAGAGTCTGACTTGACAATGACTCTGACCAGACCCTTTTCCCTAAATTTATTGTGTTTGAGTCAACGGAGATAGCCCAATCACAAAGTTGTCTCCCTTCATTATTGTAAAAAAATCTTAGCAGTTTAATAAAACCAAAATCTGTAAAAAAAAAATGAATCAACAATACCCTACTGGTAGAAGTGCCAAAAAACTTTCTTGGACCTACTACTAGAACAGAAATACTTTCACAACCTAAAAATAAGAGCTTACTGTCACAACTCCCTGAATTTGTCAAAGGGTCTAGTGAGAAGCCCAGATCTCTCCCTCTGCACTTTAGATGAAATGAAAAGTAACCTCTGCAAACAAGGTGTCACTGATGCCAAACGAATATCTATCAAGAGAAATAATCAAATAAATCTCAACATCTATATTCTAAATTTTAACACTCCAAAACCACCAACTGAAATAAAAATAGAATACTTAATAACAAAAGTTGAAACTTATATTCCAAACCCACTGAGATGCCACAATTGCCAAAAATTTGGGCATCACAAAGAAAAGTGTACCAGACCTCCAACATGTAAGAACTGCAGAGAAATTGGAAACCATATAGACTGTCAATGGCCCCCAAAATGTGCAAACAAAATCACTCAGCAGATTCCAACACTATCCAAAATCAAGGAATGATGACTCACTTCGACATGATAAATCTAATAAAAGAATTGAAGACACTACTTGAATTACTAAGGAAAAGCTTGACAACTAAGCCCCATGCTGAACCAGATCAAAAGAAGGACCTTCACCCACACAGCAATGAAACTGAAGACCCAAAAGAAACAAACCAAACAGCAACAAGCTCCAGGCATCTCTCCTATCACTACAAAACACAACAATCTTCCAGCAAAAAATTGGACTACACTGAAAGACCACTGCTAACCCCCCCCCCCAAGAGATCTCTTTGGAAGAAGGAATTTAACAAACATAAACCACAAATCTCACTAATAGAAACTGAAAATAAATTTGAACTGATGGAAACAGAGCCAAGAAAGCCCTTCCAAACAGAAACCCTAAATACCCCAAAAGCAGGTTGAAAAGCTTAGAAACTTTTGAAATCTCTGAATCCAGCCAAATGGAAAAAACAAAACACTAAAACCAAAACTACCCCTAAACAAAATAAACATCAAACACACAAAGATTAAAAAACCATGACCCATAAAATAATTCAATGCTACAAAGCAAATTATGACAAGCTACTTCTGTTAATTGCCAAACTCAACCCTACTGCCATATGTCTCCAAGAAACCTTCAAACAACATAGTGACAAACTAAACATAAAAACCATTAAACAATATGACTACATAATTGATACCGGATAAAGAGCTTCAGGTGGAGTATCAATCCTAATTGGGAAAGATATCCCCCAAAATAAAATCAACATCAACACTCACTTGCAAGCAATTGCAGTTTCAGCAACCCTACATAAAACCATCACCATCTGCGCACTATATATTCCACCTCACGACCCCATAAATGAAAATGAATTAAACAATCTAATGGAACAACTCCCTAAAACATTTATCTTGATAGAAAATTTTAACAGCCACAATATAATATGGGGAAGTAAAACAATAAACAAAAGAGGCCAGATCTTGAAAACAATCATCAATAGCAATAATTTATGCCTCCACAATCAGAACTCTCAGACCCACCTCAACCAATCCTCGGGTTCATTTTCTGCCATAGACCTAACCCTCAGTGACCCATCAATCTTTACAGATTATAATTGGAGAGTATACAAAGACCTCTGCGGCAGTGACCACTACCCAATAATAATGAAAAACTCCACAATAAAAAATTCAGAACAACAAATAAAACCTCCACGATGGAATTTCAAAAGAGCAAACTGGCAATCCTACAAAAAACTATGCCTTACCACACTAATCCCAGAATCAAATACAAATCAAGAAGAACCCATAATACATTTTACTAACACCCTCATTACCATAGTAAATAAAACTATCCCCCAAAACCACAATATCTCTAAAACACAGTAAACCATGGTTCACAGAAGAGTGCAAAAACATAAGAGAAGTCAAGCAACTCTCAGAAAATTCAAAATGAACCCCTCATCAGAAAATCTAAAAAAATTACAAACAAAGGACTAAAACCTGACATATCATCAAAGAAGCTAAAAGATCCTCCTGGAGAACCTTCACTTCGAAGATAAGTTCTAATACAAATCAAAGAATTTGGGACTTTATAAAGAAAATTACATATAAAAATAACCCAATAAATCACCTCTCAAGGAAATACAAAAGCTCCAAATGAAAAGCATATTGTCAACCTGATTGCAGAAAATTTTGCTCAAGTATCATCTACAAAAAATTACTCAAATCAGTTTAACTCGATCAGAATAAAAAAAGAAATAAGAACAAAATAAAATTCACCTCTGATAATACTGAGAGTTATATCCAAATCTAACAACTCAGCCCCTGGTCCAGATGAAATTCACTACACCCTCCTCAAAGAACTCCCAACAATATCTCTAAAATATCTTCTAGATATATACAACAATATCTGGATCTCTGACAGCATCCCTACCATATGGAAGCAAGCCATTCCTATCCTCCAAAAACAAAAAACAGTTATATACCTAAAGCTTTAACAAGGTGCACCTGCAAAACCCTGAAAAGGATAATCAATCTAAGACTAACATGGTTCCTTGAATCCAACAACCTCCTTTCAAACCTACAAACAGGCTTCAGAGCCAAAAGAAGTACTATAGACCAAATAGTCCATATAGAAACTTTAATCAGGGAAGCCTTCATCAAAAAAGAACATCTGGTTGCAGTCTTCTTTGACCTAGAAAAAGTCTACGATACAACCTGGCCATATGGCATACTCAAAGATTTTGACTTACAAGGCAGACTCCCCATCTTCATAAAATACTTCTTAGAAAACCGAACCTTCCAATCACGAATAAATGATACACTCTCAGATCCAAAACAGCAAGAAACAGGTGTACCTCAGGGTAGTATCCTATCTGTGATCCTATTCATGATTAAAATAAATAAAATAACAATCTGCCTCCTCCCCAGAAATCAGCGGATCATTATATGTCGACAACTTTGTCATGTGTTACAGTTCTAAAAACATGGTCACCATAGAAAGAAAAATGCAACAATGAATCAACAAGATATCAAAATGGACCATGAAAAATGGTTTGAAAATCTCTAGCAATAAAACCAAATGCATGCACTTCTGCCAAATCCACAAAATGCATTATCAACCCGCCTTAACATTAAATGGCCCTGAAATACCCATAACCCAGCAACATAAATTTTTAGGCATTACTCTTGACCCCAAACTATCCTTCATCCCACACATTAAACAACTGAGGATTAAATGCAACCAAACTATCCAACTCCTGAGAACCATAGTCCACACAGGCTGGGGTGCTGATAAAAAAAACCTGACCAAACTATACAGATGTCTAATACGATCAAAACTTGATTACACTTGCTTCATATATGGAGCAGCCAGAAAATCCTATCTTAGAGAACTTGAAACTATCCATCACCTGCGACACTGTATTGCCCTAGGAGCCTTCACTACAACTCCAATTGAAAGCTTATATATACGTAGAAGCTAATGAACCCCCACTTTCTTTGAGAAGATATGAACTTACACTCCAATACTATATTAAACTCATTTCATGCTGCCAAAACCCTGCCAATAACTTCATCATGGAAATATGATACAAAAATCTTTTCGAAAATAAAGAAAAGGCCATTAAACCTTTTAATCTAAGAATTCAAACCCTCTTAAATGAAATCAAAATCAATCTCAAAATGATACATAATACAATCCTCCCCAAAACAGCACCATGCACCATAAACCAACCAATAATAAAGCTAGACCTAACCAAACTTTCCAAAACCAAAACACACCCTTCCAAGAGAACTTCCTCAACATCCAAAACAACTTTCCAGACCACCACCACATCCATACAGATGGATCCAAAACCAAGAACTGTTAAAATGTCTCCCAAATGAATCATCAATCTATAGTGCAGAAACCATAGCTATTGACCTAGCCATAAACATTATAGCAAATCACAAATCCTCAAAATTTATCATCTATTTAGACTCCAAATCATTCCTCCAAACTGAGCAAAGATTCATCAACTCCTATCATCACAAGACTACTAAATAAAATGAACACTCTTTCTAAAATAATAGCATCATTCTTACTTGGATACCCAGCCACATTGGCATACAGGGAAATGAAAGGGCATATAAAGCTGCTAAAAAAGCACTCCAGACACTCATATCCAATACAAAAATTCCATACTCTGACCTAAAACCACTTATTAACAAATTTATACTCAAGAAATGGCAAAAATCTTGGGATGATCAAACACAGAACAAGCTCCACCATATTCAAGATACCGTAGGTGAATAGCCAGCTGGCTACAGAAGAAATAGAAAAGAAGTGATAATCTCCAGACTTCGTATTGGTCACACCCATATTACCCATTCACACCTCCTAAAAGGGGAAGGACCCCCCCCAGTATATTCAACATGCAAAGTACCTCTCACAGTTAAATACATTCTCATAAACTGTGAGAGGTTTAGACAAATTTGCCCAAAACATTACCAAACAAACAATTTAAAGGACCTCTTCTAAAACTCCAAACCAGAGGAAAATCTTAAGCTTTCTAAAAGAAACCAACCTTTTAATCAAAATCTTGTCAAATATGATAAGACATAACCTAAAACATCCACAAAAAACAAAACCAATTTAACCCTTCTGGCATTAAATGACCCACAGAGGTTGATATGACGTTAAACAAAACTCAAACTCCTATCCATGGGTCAAATAGAACTGTTCAATCATTCACTTAGAGTCGTTATTATTAGTATTAGTTTTTTGAAATCCTACAGCTGTGTGCAAATTGTTTCTATTAAATAAGAATACTTCATAGATAGAATTACTAATGTTAAATAACAATACTTGAAACCATTTAACTATGTGCAAACAATTGATCAATATTAGATAAATTATTACTATTAGATAGCAATACTTGAAACTGTGTTCAAACAAATGAGCTCTAACTTGTTTAAAAATAAAGTTACCATCAAACTATTCACTTACAAATTATATATATATACACACACACACACACAACAGGTTTTGGCATTAAGCAACCTACAAGGACTGATATACCATTAAATCAAATAACCAAACCAAACCTACTTTACAAGTAAATGGACAATTTCCAACCATTTCAGTCCATTAAAATACTAACTGAACATGATCCATTTTTATCACAAAAATATTTCATTTTATATGAATTTTTTGTTGATGTTATTAAAATTTATACTAACATTAATGCTCTAGTATATTGCTATCTTGTGTATATTTATTCATCTTTTCTCAAGTAAATTAATATTTATAATATTGATTCTAAAAACTTAGGACTTGATGAATTTTGCTTGAGCAATGTCTAGGTTTAATTTTTTTTATTAAGTCTATGTACAACTCAAGTTAACAAGTGTTTGTATAAAGATCTATTATACTTGATTTATAAGTTTAGCAAGTCAAAATAATTGTTAGATTCATAATAAAATACTGACCCTTTGTCTATCAATCCCTTGTATACTTGCTTTCACTTATCCTTGATTCTACCACTGATTTCCTAGTATTTATTTCTCACCTTTTTACTTTTGATAAAATGTTTTATAAATACTGATATACAGTTTTGTATGAAATTTTCTTGCAATTTTGTGAATAATGTATAGCAAAGAGGTCTGCAGTACCAGCCTGCAATTAAACTAATAGTTTAATTGTTTCTAATGTTCAAGCAGGCAAAGAGTACAAAGTATGGTTTTTCAGCTTGTACAGATGGTTGTGGGGATGTATACCTGGTGGATAAAGGGTTAATAAATGAATTTATGGAATTTTTTTTAATTGCTATGATGTGTTTAAAATTCATTATTAGATGATCACTTAAAAATTCATTATAACAAGATGAAAATATAACTAAATACCACCTTTACTTCATGTTTATCTACTAGACACTTATATGTAGGTTATACTTGGGTGAGTCAAAAGTTTTGGAATATTTGCTTATGTATGTTAGTTTCCAGAATAAACTCAAGAAACTTGAGAGAATTGCTACACCGAGCATATAGTCTAGACTTAGCTCCCTCAGATTATTCTAATCCATAGCTGTGACACTTCAACAACCAAGAGAAGGTGGAAGCTTTAATGAAGGAGTTCTCCATCTCAAGACAAGAACTGTTATCAGTGTGAGATCAAAGAACTGGCAGAAAATTAACTTCAAAAGGAGCAACAATGGCTTCTACTTAAAATATTAGACCGTTTTTATTGTAATTTGAATAAAAGTTACCAAAATATCGCAAAACGTTTGACTCACCTTAGCATTTTTGTGTTTACTTTTCATAAGCTCAGTGATATACTACTTCTGTCCCATAATTGTTATTGCATTTACATATAAATTTCATTATTAAATGTAACAACTATTATGACAAAGATTGTAATATTTCTAAAACAGTTAAAGTCTATTTATGATACATTGGAATAATAGATCTTTTTTTTATTTCTATTTTCTCTTTATTTTATTCAATTTATTTATTGTATTATTTTTATTTATTTATTTTTCAGCCTGGGACAGGATACAGACGATAGACTCGTTATTGAGAAAAGGTGGTTATAAGGGTATTATAACCAGCGAGGTGCGCAAGAATGTGCGGCTGACTCGATATCGCAGTGAAAAGATCACAGTCAGTTACAGTGACTATGTATCACAGAAACAGAACAGCCATGCATGATGATAGCAATGTACAGCCTCAGTATATGCTACAAACAGACAGCCCGTGGGGTCACACAGACAGACCGTTAACTAACAACAACATTCAGCCCTTCTCTCCCCAGTCCCCATTACTCATTTCTTCTCGTGATGGAGTGGAAGGCCCATATTGCTGTTTATGCCCTCCAGCACAAGCAATTTCCAATGCAATGGGCAAACTAAAATGCCTTCCTAGCTGCCTTTGGCCATTCTACTCCCCCAGCTGAAATCTTTTTCATCTTTTCAATAATGACTTGTATATGGCCATTAAAAAAAAACAAAAAAAACAACAAAAGAGGTTTTTTTCATGCTCATCAGAAAAAAAGAAAAAAAAGTTCTTTTCATGGTATGAAAGCATTTTTTCCACCCACCCATCCCAATATCTTTCTAACTTCTTAAAAAAAAAAAAAAAAAAAAAAAACAAAACTGGTCAATGTTCATATTATACTATATTTTGAGAACACCATGTTTATTTTATGCTCTTAATAATTTTTGGTAATATTCTTACCCTTTTCAAAGTCGTAAAAACAAATGTCACTGAACAACTTTAAACTTAACTTTAAAAATTACAAGGAGCCTGGGCAAAACAGTGTGTAGATTTTTTTTTTTTTTTTTAATGTGTGTATGCTAGAACATTCCTGCCTTCTGTTTTGGGAGTTGCTGTAAACAAGGTCCACTATCACTGTAATAACCCGTATGCTTCTGTAAAGTTTATCAATTTCATTTTTATTGTTTAAATTGCTCAGTTATTTGTTTTCTAGGATATTAAAAAGGGTCAAAAATATTTTTAAAAAAGATTTTTTTCCCATATAGTAATATATGAGTAATGACCAGATAATTATCTTCTATTTCTCTCTCTCTCTCTCTCTCCTTTAGTATTTGACTGGAGTGTGTGTGTGAATGTATTTAGTATTTTTTTATATATAGTAAGCAAGAATCAATCATTAAAAAAATGTCATTGTTACACCATTTTCATTGTGACATTTCTCCTTTTTTGGAGTTTTTTTTTTTCCTATATATATATTTTTTTTTTTTTAATTTTTTGTTCAGTTCTTTATGAACAAAATATATAAAGCCTAAAATCTTGTCCAGATTTCAACAATGCTAACTGTATAATTAAATGTGTGTATGCTATTGTACGTGGGTGGATGAGAATATTTTGTGTGTGTGTGTGCGTGCACGTGGGTGCATGTGTCAGTCCTGTGTAGAAAGTATTATGGTTAATTGTTAGCAAGTTAAATCACAAGAAGTGTTTAGTGGTAAGAGTGAGAGATAAATTCTATCAGTTTTAAAACTCACCTGCTACTATGTGTGTCTTAGAATCTTTGTTTATTTATTTTTTTTTTTTTTAACTTGGCTGAGTGAATGGGAAAGTGTGTATGATGCTTGTTATATATCTCAGCTGTGTGAATGATTTTTTTTTTTTCTCCAGTTGTGACATCTCAGCTGTGTCTGCTTGTGATGTCAGCGATCATCAAATCTCAGGTGACTTGTTAAAATCATATCATGAATGTACGTCACATGGAATAGAGGTTGGGTGTATGTGCCTGTACCATTCTCTGTTAGATCTTCTACTAAATAACTTTTTACTGACCTCTTGTATTGTTTATGTCTAGCCAGCATGTTCTCACTGCCAGGAATGAAGCAGAGATGATAATAATGGCATCAATATGTTGTATCTAAAAGGCAATATTTAACAATTGCTTACATTATACAGGATTGGAATAAGGAATTTACTTACCTCTGCTAAGAACATCCTGGCTGCATATCCTAACAATTTCTTTTTCTTTTATGAGGAGGGTTATTTTTAAGAAAGGTTTTGCCTTTACTTACCTCTTAATCATAATACTCTGGAAGTTTTAAATTTTTTAAATACCTTTTTTTCTAATCTTTTGAAGTCAAGTTTGACTTTAACATTTTCAGTTTGTATTTTCTTTATAACCTTTTTATTATCAAAAGAAACACATTTTATTTAAATTTTCCTTTGTGTTTCTTCCCTTTTTTTTGTCCCCTCTGTTATAATTATTAATAGAATTATTAGAATTTAGCCAACTAACGTTATTAATCCCTTTACCTTTTAGCCTGGGTTATCTACCTTTATTGAAATTGACTCTTGGCCATTTTACATTCAGTTCTGGGTCAATGTTTTTGCAGCTTCTCTGGAATCTCTGCTATGTTATTTTACTTACCTTTTTTTTTTTTTTTTAAAGGGTCTCAAAACAAGTAGCTGCCTGAATGTCATATATTGTGATGTTTATAAAGATTAGGTTTCTACATTTATTAATGTAGTACCTTTTAGTATTTTTAGCTACAGTAAATTTGGGGGCAGAGATAAAATAAATATTAGACAAACCTAGAAAGCCCTTTCATTTCTTTTTTCTTTCCTTTTTTTTTTTTTTTTTTAAATTTTATTTGAAAAGCCATGCCAAGCTGCTCTTATTTCTAGAGCAATGGAAGTACACTCAGCCATAAATGAGTCTTTAATGTTGGCGTTCAGTCTCTTTACGCATTACACATTTAATATTCACATTTTGTGTTCAAATTAATCTGGAATAAACTAAATACCTGTTTTATTCGTGTTTAAAACCTTTTAATTTCCAAATTGGAATGGAAAGCACTTGTTATTTGTTATCTTTTTTCTTTTTCTTTTTTTTCTTTTAAATTGCATCAGATATTTTAAACAATTTTTTTGTTCCTTTGAAGAGGAAAGAAAAATAGTTTGTTTTTTTTCCCCTAACCAAAATAATTTTTCCATCTTTTTTTCTTTTCCATTTTATCCAAATTGTATGCAACACTGTTATAAAAAAAATTAACTCTGATAGTCTTGAACATTCTGACAAAAGTATTCAAATTGGTGATCTCTCCTTTTTACAAAGACATTTCTACTTTTTCTTTAGAGAAATACATTCATTGATAAACCTATAACAAAAATCTAATTTTCTTTACAAAACCTGGAGGGTATACAGAATATTATTTTGTTTTTATTGAAAAATCAAGTCTAGCATTAAAATATGTTTAAAAAATTTTTTTTTTTAATTGAGAAAAAAGTATATTAAAAAGTGATTTAATTTCTTTTTAGTTTAATTCAATTGGAAGTTTCTCTAAATGATCAGTAATTTCTTCTATGTTTTTCCTCTCTTACTTATATAGCCTTTATTCACAGAATATTTTAATATTTAAGAAAAACAGATCTAAGCCTAATATTTCAAACTGAACACTGTTTTAATATCTTTACTCGATATCTCATGCTCAGAGAGACTACATCAGATATTGATAATAAAAAGATTCTTAGAGTGTCTATTCTCAGCTTTTCTTCGAATGGAATGATAGGATAGCTTCAAAGATATCTGTACTCTAGAGCAAAATTTGACTATTTTGTGGTTGATTTTTTTTAATTTATTTATTCATTCATCTATTTTTTTTTGGGGGGGGGAAGCTCTGAGGACTAAGGATTAATGTGAATTTTTTTGAGTTGGTAGAGGTTAACAATGATGAAAACCATATAAAATTTAATCCATAGAATTTATAATAATTTTTAAGATTTTTTTTAAATACCTTTCAGGAAAGATTAAAATTGCACATGATAAACTGACTTTAGAACAATGCATTTTATTTTATAGATTTAAATGGTTGATTTATGTTTTGCTTGTAAGTAGTTAAATTTTATCTTTCTGTTGATATTTGTTGAGATTTTAATTGCTTTTCCAAAAATTCACCTGTTGAATTCTGTATGATTCCTTGTTTAATATCATAAATTTACCTCACACAATTTTAAAATGAACTTTTCTTAGCTGTCTTTTAATATTGATTGAGTTCTTATTTAATAGACCACTTAATGTATTTCTGTATTTGTTTTGTGTCATTTGTAATTTTACATTATTTGGTTTTAAAAACCCCCAAAATAGATTATTCAGATTGCCCACAATTTTCTTTTTAACTGGCATTTTCCAACCAAATGCATAAAGAAAATATTTGTATTCATTTTGATGCCATAACTTCCCAAAATTTTACATTTTCTTTTTAATTCTTAATTTCTGGTACCCTTCAGAATGAAAAGAAAAAACGTTTTAATTAATTAAATTAATTCCAGAGTTAACCTTGATAAGCAATATAGTTTTTCATATTATTCTAACAATTACTTGCCTACCAAAATTGGTTGGATATACAGTAGGAAGTCATTTTATTGTTACTTTCTATGATAATGTGAGCCTCACATTTGCTCTTTATTGATTTAAAAAAAAAAAAGAAGGCAACACAACATTGATTTTTAAAATGGGTTGCAAATAAGAAATACTCAAAAACTAAAATTATTTTATTCTGGAGCATTGCAAAAAAATCTTAACCTAAAACTGTTTATTCATACCATTTAAAAAAAAAAATTCTTGATCAACAGTTTTAGAATATTTAGAAGCACTTTTCATACTTAAAAGTAAACTTAAATATTGTAATAAAGAAAATTATCAGTAGTACAATAGTCGCAATTGCTACTTTAAAAAAAAAGTCATGAAGATTTTGTTTTTTGGCTCAGCTAAGACCCCCCACCCACCTTTTTTTTCTTTTTAGCAATTTTATATTAGGTAATTATTCAAAAATAATTCTTTATCCTGTCTGTTAAATCAAAAAGAATCTATGTACCTCAAAGAAATCTCTATTCAGTTTGTATCATGTGACCTTTGTCATAGAAATTGTCTTAACATTTTATTTTTAACTTTTTTTTTTTTTTTTTTTTTTTGTTTTACACTGCTTTAAATCTCAACTAATGTAAGACAATTTATTTTTGTATGTTTTCCAGTTCTGTCAGCAGGTCAGATAAGCACTTTCAATATTATTACCTTTATGATCAATTATATAAAGAGTTAATCTTTCTAATATATAAAAACTATCCGATATCTTCCACTGGATAAACATTGTTGCTGGCTGGCATAAATACTACAAAGGATCCCTCTTGTTAAATCTGCTTGAATGTGCTCACCTTATATTCTGGTATGGCTAGAGTGTATACATCTGTATAGAAGCGAGTACAGTGTATGTTTGTGGTTTTGAATAGATGAGGGTTTGTTGTTTTTTTTCTCTCTCTTCTCTCTCTCTTTTTTCCTTCTCTATCTCTCTCTTTTTGGTTAGAGGCAGACTCTATTATAAAAGTGATCGTTAGCACAAATCATTTAAAAATTCAAATCCATTTCATCATTCTGGAATAATATGGTGCTCCTGTTATT
The DNA here is from genome assembly GCA_963585895.1 of Sepioteuthis lessoniana. Classification (NCBI taxonomy): domain Eukaryota; kingdom Metazoa; phylum Mollusca; class Cephalopoda; order Myopsida; family Loliginidae; genus Sepioteuthis; species Sepioteuthis lessoniana. Next base: position 83,473,348 of record OY757912.1, on the reverse strand, counting down.
ATATCCACTTGGTCACCTCACACCAAACTGATGACATCTAAACACCAAGGCCAATTTGGAAGAGATCATCATTGGACTGCCCCCACCATCTCTAAAACTTCCCCCATATCTCTCCCTCCCTTTCCCCATCAATCAAGAGGGTCAGCTTTATCATCCCTAAGCAGAGAGGAAAATGTCTTGTCTTCCTCCTCCTGGCTCCACGGGTCCTGTCCGTTATGGCGGGGCTGTACATGACTTTAGCCACTTTATGATAAACACAAAAATTAGAAATCATGGAGGTTGCCATTTTTATCTGTCAGTCATCGGCCTCACTGTTACACAAACAACATTCTCATGGGGACATGTATATTTTTATGGTTTTTTATACAATTTCATGTAATTTGTTTTGTTTATTTAATTTTTTTCCTCCATTGATGGTGAATGTGTGTTTGTTTGTTTGTGCTGGGGTTGGTTTGTTGTGTGTTTGCCATTTTCAATTTGAAGGGGGACAGGCAACAACAGACAGTGCCAACAGAAAACGACCTCTCTTTCTGTTTCTCTCTCTCTCTCTCTCTCTTTTTCCTCCCGTTTTTTTGTTTTTTTTTTAGACTGTCAATTCTTTACTTACTTCCTGCAATTCTCTACTCGAACAAAATATTTTAGATTTTTGTTAACATTTTAATCAATCTCTTAAAAATATATATAAAAATTGAATTCAAAGATTTGATTTTCTAGAAATTTTATTTGTAAGAATATAAATTGGAATTACAAAAGAAAATTAATTTGTGATATTTCCACAATGAACGTTTGTGTGAGTGTGTGTATATATATATATATATATATATATATATATATATAGGAAATGAAAATGTACTGAGATGAAAAAACAATGATTTTATTTGTAGAAATATTTGCCAACAATAAATGTTTTGGTTTTTAGACCTTCATTAAGACATGAAAGTTTTAGTTTTATTTAATTACTACATGCCCTAATTGAAGGTCTTAAAAACAAGAAATGTTTAACATTGACAAATATTTCTACAAATAAAATCCTCTGTTAAGACTTTTTTCATCACTGTACATTTTCATATATATATATATATATATATATATACACACACACACACACACATCCAAACTGCAGAAAGCTGATTTATCTAATTTCTAGAAGTATTATCTGTCATTATTAATTTCTTGTGATAAAAAGCAACTTAGATTTTTAAAAATTAGGTGAAGGAAAATGCTAGTAAAATTTATTAATAATAATAATAATAATAATAATAATAATGATTATTAAAATTGTTTATTTCAAAAATAAATTTGCAATACAATTTTCTATATTTTGATTTTAGATTTAATTCTATTAAAAGTAATTCTAAGGATACCAAATGATTTTAATGAGTGTGTGTGTTTGTGTGTATATCTATATATTCCTCAGGTGATTTAAAATTGACAAAGAGTTTTTTGTTTAATAAAACATTTCAGTATTATCACATGTATTTTCCAAAAAATTATCAGGTAATATGTCATTACAGATTGGAGATGATGTTTTTGTTTTCCAAGTCTGAAAAAATATTTGGGCATCCGAATCAAATTATTTAAAGGAATTATTAAATGACAATAAGAAATAATTGCATTAAGTTTGAAATGATTTGATCCGTAAAAAAATATGCTCGGAACGTTTTGGTTTTACTTTTTATGAAAATGATACAGCAGTATACAAAAGAACGGTAATTACAACAAATTTAGATTTGATATTAAAGAGTTACTCCCCTTGACAATAGAACTAAAAATCATTGTAGGTTCTGACGGTGTAACGTTTTGGTCGTATATACTCCGAAATTGCATACGAGGAAATCAGTAAAAATAAAACGCATACAATGATTTTAAAAAAATCTTGTTTCATAAAATTCAAACAAGAAAAGTCAAGGAGCAAACACTTCGAACAATGTCATTACTCTGTTGGCTTTATTTTATTTTTACTTAATTTTGAATATTTCTTCATTACCTTTTATATAAAACAAAAAAAACAGTGGTGATTTCTAATTTTCATCTTTTTTTTGTTGCAAAAGTTGTCTGGATACTAAACTTTTCCCAAGTATTTTCCTGCATCTTAGAGTTTCTTCTAATATAGCTGATTTAAATCCCTTTTTTTTTTTCCTTTTTAAACTGCCAATATTCATTTAAATTTTTCTTTGTCAAACATTGTATAAATTTCCGGATAAAATTCTTTTTTGCATGGATTTCTATTTGCTTTATGGGGCAGCTAAAAGCTTCTGTTGACTATTTTACCAACAGTCATCAATAATTTACTTGGGTTTTCATTTAATGAAGCATTCCATTTTTTCTTTACAAATGAAGATGCTTAGAGAATATACTAAATTAAATATTATGCAAAAATAAATAGTGATAAATTTAGAAACAGTTGAATTGCTGCTACATAATTATCCTATTTTCAGTGCTTTATTGGAACATATGTTAAACTTTCCTATTATCAAATTATAAAGAAAAAAATTTGAACAGGGATTTCTGTGTATTTGGGTAAATGGTGGAAAACCTCATGATCGGAAGTGAAATTACGATAATAATGAATATAACTGGAATTCAAAGATAATCTGAGCAAAATAGTAAAAATAGAATAATACATTCAAAGTGACTGGTTTGAATCACACTACTAATTGCATTATTGTTTAGTTTGTGCCTGTTTAATGACATTTGTTTATCTTGTAAGGCCACAAATCTTCACTTGTGTTTGGATACTGGTCTGGAAGACTATCGCTTGTTGTCTTAAGGGTAGTGCAAGCTTTGATTTAACTTGGCACCAGTGTTGTTGCAGGTATTACCAGAAGTTTAAAGACAGTCTTAGTGATTCAATCTCCTAATTTTGAAGTCTGACTGGTTGCCCATCTAGGCTAGAGAGCTCAGTCTATCTTATGCATGTACATTGATCAAGTAGTAGTGAAATAATTCATTTGCTTCATAGATTCATTTTATTTTTTATTCAGAAGATAAAGATTTTTAATTTAAATAGATTGGCTGATTCAGAAGGTGACAGTAAAGATTTTAGTCTAAATATATTTGCTAACTCAGAAGATAAAGATTTTTAGTCTTTATATATTAAGACTAAAAATCTTTATCTTCAGTTGATAATATATTAGCCTCTTACTGCTGACACTAATTTTGAAATTTCTAGTGTTACTGAATTTTTTAATTTTTGTTTCATAATTATCTTATTTATGATGTTCCCTCTCATCTCCAAGATTATTAACTTGACTATCTGGAAAATTTTGAGGTGGGGTAAATATTCTTAAATCCTTGAACATTGTCAGAACTTGGCAGTGCCTTGATGTTTTTACACACTTAGGAAATTTTCAGGATTTAGTTATTTTTAATTTTATAAAACTTACATAAGTACATAATGTTAAGCTCTTATGTAAGCTTTATAAAAATTGAATTTCATTCTATTCTATGCCCACTTCACTTACATCTGAGATAGAAATTTTCTAACTTGTTTCCTGAAAAAGTAGCTTTTATTATCATCGATTACATTTAAATTAGATGAGCAGTTCCTTTACTTCAAATACTCATTCACAATCAAATGTCCCATTTCAACTTAAAATGTGGAGAAAAAAAAACTGCCTGTTGGGCTGGACCCCTTCTGTGTGTATGTGTGCATGTATCAATCATAGTCCTGCAAACTAGGGATTTTTTTCTCCCCAATATTGATGGCAGGAGGTTATGTTTGGGAAAATATGGCAAACACTGGATCCTTAAAAGAACTTTTTCTTTATTTCATTTTTTTTTTTTCTTTTTTCGTTTCTTTCATTCAAGAAAGGAAGATGTGGAAACAGTTGTTAAAAATCATTTTTATCAGATGACAATTTTTTTTTTATTTCTACCTTTTTTTATGTGGTAAAAAGGTGGGTGGGGGTGGGGAAACAAAAGAAAATGACACTGGTGCCTGCCACTGTCTGGTTCCAACTTTATTTGTTTAAAAAAAAAAAAAAAAAAAAAAAATGTTATTTAAAAAAAAAAAAATTTTTTTTTTTTTTTTTTTTTAAACCTAAGTTTTTTGGGTTTTTTTGTTTTTGTTTTTCAGTGGCATCTTTCTCTTTCTCTCTTCCTATCCTCTTGCCATTTATATAAGGAACCTGTCAACAATCAAACATTTTTTTTTCATTAGTTGAATGGATTTTTACTTAACTTTCTACTTAGCAAATTTTTTTGTTTGTTTTGTTACCAATATGACATGAAAATATTTCCAAATCTTCTTTCAAATCTTGCCATTCTTCTGGAACTCCACTCTCAACAAAAACTGTGTTTGGATTACCAAACTAAAATTTTTGTATGTTGGGTAATTAATTTTATTTTTTTTGTTCAGTTATGGGAGAAAGATAATATGGCCTATGATTTTTTTTTTTTTTTTTTTTCTTTCAATTACCAATGAAGTAAACAATCCCCTCCAGGAACCAACATTTTTAAAAACATTTTTTCTTTCTTTTTTTAATTAAATAAAATTTAATTTATCAAAAAACCTAAATATCTGATGGTAAAGCTCACTGTTCAATTAATGTTGGAGAAGGTAGTACCCCCCTCCCAACCCTAATAATAAACAGGAGGTCTGGAATGGAATTTATTGGGGATTACCAATGTGCTGTCTTAAGAGGAACATGTAGCTTTTTATTATTATTATTATTTTAATTTTTTAGTGTGGGTTTGTGTGCATGGAAGTGAAAGGATGGCAATGTATGATAAAGATCATCTGTTCTTTTTAAGGTCTTTTCTATTCATATTGATTAAGGATTTTCAGTTGACACCCCCACTAAAGAGCCAAGTGATGACTTAAAAAGGAATCCAGAAAATAAAATTTAGAATTAAATTCTGTAAACAAAGGAAAGGATTCAAATTTTCTGTATAGTGGCATTTCCTTTTCATTAATGTATGAACCCTGACTAGTCAATTGACTGTAAAAGTTAGTAAAATGCATTTTTCCCATTTAAGCTTTTGTGGTAACCCTTATTCAAATTTTTTTTTGGGGGGGGGTGTTATATCATGCTGGATGGTAAATTACTTAGCTTGGTACAACAGTCTTTTCATTTTTGAATAGAAATTGATATTCAGTAAAATTTTAAAAAACAAAAACAGCACAGTTTGTTGCTATTATGCATTTTTTAACAATGAAAATCTACTGTAAATGAAATTTCTATTAAAAAAAAAAAAAAAAAAAACTGCAAGTACCATTAAATATGGGAGACAAATGGGCTGTTGCTCTGATTTGCAAAATACGAAAGACATTTCCTCATCTACTCCCTTTTTAGTTTGTGCAATATTTTTTTTTTATTTTCAGAAAGGGCTATAGTAATGATTTTAACAGGCCAGGTGTATATAACTAAAGAAAGCTATCACACCATTCAAGTCCATCCAGTGTGGAAATCTTATTTTAAGTAATCCTGTCAAAATGCAAATTTACTGAGAGTTTATATTCATGAATATGACAAAGAAAGGGACAAACTTTGATTTTCCCCCACCCCAATCTATTTTCTATGTTGCATTTTAGTGGTAGTTTTCTGCCTTCTTTTGGCTTGTCAGTTGCATGTGGTCAGGCCTGATAAAGGAAGTCATTTCTACTGCTAACTGACCATATGTAAGAAAAAATAGTTCTATTGGTGGTGGTGGTGGTGAGGTAGATTTTGTTGGTCAGTTTCAAAATAATTCCATGTAAACCTTTGTCTTAAAATTGTTTTTATTCAAAATAATTGTCATTATCATTGCTCTCATCACTCAAAAACAAATTGTCTGGGAAAAGATTTCAGACACCAACACTTGTTTAGACATTCTTTCTTTTAGAAGTGTTAGTTGGGTCTGTGTATACATTCAGTGCAGCTGACAGCTGGTTTGCTCCTTATTTTGGTTGTCAATGAAATATTATTTCTTAGTTCAAGATTATATTTGGTGTGAATTCTAGTAAAGTGGTAATCTTATAAGGAGGCGGAGCATATTGGGAATAACTGGTGGGATTTTCTCTACTATTCCACTAGTCAAAGATCCAATGCCCGCATTTTGTTGTGTAGTAATTGGTAGTTGTAATGTGTTAAATTCTTCAATATATAGTGAGTGGTGTGTGGCTTGGTAGTGCAAGAAAAAATAAATAAATGCACAATTTCCTAAACTGCAGAATGGTTATTGTCAGTGCAGAGCAGATGCCCTTCCCAACTTTATTTCCATACTTTGAGCCAAAAAGATAAAAAAACTTTTTAAAAAATTCTCCTGGATCATTTAGTTATTTGTTAATAGTTTCTATTAAACCTGTTTGAATTGAAATATGTAAAATTCAGATTTTTATCATTTGGAAAGACATGGGAAACGGTTATTTTTCCTCTTTTTTTTAAAATATAAAGTAAATGGTTGAGCTTAAAATTTACCACATGGACTTATGAAACCTTTGAAATTTTCAAGTACAGTAATAGGCTCATTAATATTTTACCTCTAAAAACTATTTTCTTCACTTGACAATAATCAATATTTACTAAAACTCTACAAAAAGAGCACTATATTATTTCATGGATAATAATACTTTTCGAATGGTTACCAACTTGATAGTATACAATCAACACAGGTTTATCAGGTAATATTCCAAAATTCATGAAAGGCTTTTTTCTTAATCTTGGTATTGTTTCTTCGGATATTTAATCTTCTAAAATAGATCATAAAATTCTATTTAGTTTAAGATCTTATGAACTGTTAAATTAATTTTTGTCTCTTGGATTACATATTCATGCCTTAAATAACTGAATCAATTCATTTGTATATGTTTATTGATCAATAAACTAGTCATTTTTAAGATTAGAATAAAATTAAGTTTTCATAGACAAATCTGCTTAAATGTGCTGATACTTATTTAAATATTTAAAGTTTCACTATGAATATGCAATGCAGATTTATTTTTAGAAATGTTTGATTCTGAAGCTTCTAACTTGCACCATTACCATGATGTATGCCCATGGATAAGGTGAGAGGTATGTAAGTTTCTCTAAAAGTATAAATTTAAAAAAAAAAAAAAAAAAAAAAAAAAAAAAATTCGATGTTTATACCTTTATTACCCGTGTGTTTTTTTTCTCTCATAGAGCAACAGTTAGCAAGCTATAATCACAATATATTCAATCTTTATGAGGCAATTTTAGCCTTATTCCCAATGAGACTAAATTTATTAGACATTAATAATCAATTACTGATTACATCTTAGATTCTATTTCATACAATTCTGATTAGTGTCCTTTTCTCAAAAGAATGTTGAGCATGTTAGATTTGTAATTCAAGACTTGAATATATTTGCTCTTCACTAGGGGAGGGAATATATCTATCTTTTTGCTACAGTTAACTAAGTCCTCTAAATTACTGAAGATAGTGAAGTTTTCTAAGCCATTGCCAGTGAGTGCTCAGTTATAGCTTTCTGAAAACAATCTATATTCCTCATCGGAAACTTTTTTTTTTTTTTTTTTTTTTTTAAATTATTTAATATCAATGGTTATTGCAGGTTAACCAAATTTTGATTAGTTATTCATGATATATAAAAATAGGGGTTCATAAGAAAAGGTGCCTATTCTGAGGGTGAATGACTAATTGAATTTTTTTTTTTTTTTAAGGTTCTTAGTTTTTCAAAAGAAGTATTCTTTTCACCCCACTCCCTATCTAAATGGGCAGCACTGAAGAGAAATCTACATCAAAGTACCATATATGTATATCCCCGAAGAGGAGTTAAAAAAAAAATTTATACCCCACTCCCAATCACATTGGGTTGACTACGTTCGGTTGGCGTCTAGCTGTTCAGTTCCTTCTCTACTACATATCGCTTCCATCGTTATTTCCCTTTAATTTCAATTTGACACGTCTATTATTTGAGCCGTTGTCTTCAAAATTCAAGGGACTGTATTTTTTTTTCCTCTCCACCTTCTCTACTCAAAGAATTAAAAGAAAGGTGTTGGAGGGAAATAGGTTTAAAATTAGAAGGCAACTGTTAATTGCCGTCTGCATTAATGGTAGGCGGTGTTCCAGGAATTCGGGTTGTTTATTTTGGCTTGATTGTCCCCCTCACTCCCAAATAAAAACAAGCTTATTTCCTTAAGTCTGATACCAGGCTTTTCTCCCTTGTCAGCATGATTTGTTTTAATTTTTTAATCGAGAGGTACAATCATTAATACAAAAAAAAAAAAAAAAAAAGCTTTGTTGCCTAGGGGAAAAAAAATTGCTGTGATGTATTTACTACTATGTTATATCTATAAACTTTCTAGAGAGAGAGAAAAAAAAATTTTGGTGAACATGGACTTTATTTCTTTTATAGCCGATAAAGCATTCAAGCATAAATTAATTCACAACTTGGTTTTCATTATCCACAATTTGTAGTAAGACATCAGTCATCTGTCCATATATTTAAAGAAATAAATTAAGTCAACAATAAATGCCAACCCAGCTAGATTAGCCAACTGTTAAGCAGTTTCCTTACAATCAAAATCAAGTTATGAAATAATCTTGCTGAGATGTTTTGTTATTCACTTTATTAGATGTTTATATTTTCTCCAAATTCTGAAGGTTTATAAATCCATACGAATTTGTCAATCAGAAACTTTGAAAACAACTTGTTTTACTTCTACCCCAACCTCCTCACTCAAATCCTAGAACACCTTCACTGCCAATGGTAGTAGGAACTGCTACAATCGTGGACTCCTCATTCGTTTTTCTTACCTTCTTGTGCCTATAAATTAGCCCCAATGGACACTTTGGATCTAGCCGTCTGGTTCATGTGAAACTTGTGACCATTGTAATTTTACAGGCGGTGCTGGCTTTTTTTTTTCTTTTTAAAGTCCTCTATAGACAACCTGAAGCCATCTCATGAAACCTTACAGGGTTGTTGCACCAGTGTGTATGTGTGTGTGTGTGTGTATGCATGCAACTATGTGTGGGCTAGGGGTCAGGGACAACATGCAGTGGATTTCCTCAGTTTACAAATGAAAAACATTAATTCCATATTCAACAAACCAATTGCAAAATAAAAAAATTGCAACAAAGGTTTAAAACCCTCACTGCCATATTGATTTTTTTTTTTTTCAAATTGGGGAAAATAAGTTTTTTCCTAAAACTGTTTGCATGTATCAAGTGAACATTTTTAAGTTTGAGTGACTTTTGCATGTGTCCCTTTGACCCTCCCTAATGGGAAATCAAGTCACTGCAACTCAATGGAAATGCTACCTGCATGTCCAAGATTACATTTTCTTCCTTTAAAAATTGATTATAAAAAAAACTAAAAAAAGAAACTGTTGAGTTCAGTCTGGGTGTAAACCAGGTGAATATAAGAAGTTATAGCAAATAAGGAGAGAGAGAGAGAGAGAGAGGGGTGATCAACCACAAAAAATAAAATATGGTTGGTCATTACACCTGGTATGTGCATACACATGCACAATAAAAAAAATAAGAGGTGAAGTAGTTGCATGACACTGGTTACCCATTCAAATTTCAAATTGATACCTCAGAATCAGGTAAAGAATTTGAAATCTCGCTTTTTTTTTTTTTTTTTTTTTTTTGTAGATGTGCAAATATTATATAGGATATTAGAAAGCATCACGTTTTTTTATAAGATATTGTATAAAAATTGATAAAGTTTCATTTATGAACTCATGGTTGCCTTCCAAACTTGTTTTCTTTTGATTTTTTTTTTTTTAAATTAAAAAAAAATAAAAATCTGCACCAAACTTACATACCTACATCTTTTATGTTTTAAATAAATATTATGGAACAATTCTTTTTCTCTGGAAATTGGTACCAACTGCTTGTAAACACAATTGGAGGTCTTTATCTTTAGAGAAATATAATCAACAAATTAAGTTTGGAATCTGATAAATGATTGATGTTGCATTTACTCATGGTAAGCATTTAATAATATTTAAATCCATATTTCTTTAATTTTTTTTTGTTTTTTTTAAGACAACTTGAAAATTTGAGGGACTTACCAATTTTAAATCAAAATTATCAAAAAGATAATCTCCTAATCTGAAAATAATTAGATGAAACTAAACACAATCTCCTAATCTGAAAATAGCAGACAATCTTTATTACACAATGTAAAAAGAACGGAAGAGTTGTCTAAAATTATTAAAGAGCTTGGGTTTTTACATTATTTAAGGGGGGAAAAAAAAAGACGTGTATGGGACTTTTTACAATTTGTATCACTTATGAAAAGCTTTTAATGGAAAGAATGGGGATAGTCGTCAGAAGACAATGAAGGAAAAGGAAATCCTAAAAACTAAAAACTGGTTTTATTTTTATTTATTTTTGTACTTTTTTGAAAATGCCGAGTTTCTTGTACAGTAGCTCTGACTGGTGGATTCTTTCCTCCCCCTTTTTGGGCACTAGGAAAGGGGGGGTGGCAATTCTAGCCAAGTCACAGCTTCATTTCAATTTAGTCTTTTGTTTCTTTTTGTGAAAAGAAGAATTTGGGTCTTCACACACATTCAGAGGCAGCCTCACTTTCTCATACATACATACATCCATCCATACACACACAAATTTGCTGGGATGAAATAGTGAAATGAGAGCAGGAAGAATTGAATGATTTTACGTTCGTTCCTTTTTCTTGATTGGCCGCTTGCTTATGTGTTTATTGATGATATCCAAAACATGTTGCTTGTGATCAAGAATTTTCAGCATGGATGAGCGAGCCTCTGTCAGTTGGTCAATAACCAATTTACAGCGCTGGATGTTGGCCTGAAGAGACAAATAAAACTTCAATAAACCCAAATAGTCAATCTCTCCTGTGAACCTCCATAAGTTGAAAAACATGTATTGGAAAATATTTAGATAAAAAAAATCTAAAAAGTACTTTCATTTTGGTATGATCATATAAAATAGTGAATAGTTTATCTACTTACATTTTTTATCTTATTTGATAAAACCATAATACTTTAAAATTAAAATAAAAGAATATTTTAAAAAATTACCTATTTGCATTACAGCTATATTTGATTTTATAAAGGTTATAACAATCCAGTTTCAATAATCTTTACACCCACAAATCCCTGATAGTGAAAGATTATTTTTGAATAAGTCAACTTTTGATTTATCTTCCTGACACCATTAATTTTTTAAGTCAAGGATTGTTCTTATTAGATTTCATTATTACAAATATATGGTACAATGCTCCCCACCGCCTCTAAAAACTACATCTACAAAATTTGACTTATATGTAAGTATATACAGTGATAAGTTTTGATTAATATTTGAAAAATACAAGTAGAAACACCACTTAGAAGATTTTTTTTTTTTTTGTCAGGAAAGTAAATCATTGTAGATAACAGACCTGTGTGAGCTCATGTAGCTTAGTTTCATCAGAATCCATCATGCCTTGCTTTGTTGAGCCCTTTGGGGAAATAGTTTTCTGCAATTTACACATTTGATTGAAGATTGTTTTTTCCATTTCATTCTGTGGAAAAAAAAATGTAGTAAAGAATGAAGTTGAGAAAAAAAAAACCACAACAATTAAGTGAAAGAAAATACTAGATCTTTTTAAATAAGGGTTCATGAGATGTTCCAGCCTTTTTGCTTTCCAATAATCTTGTAAAAATTTCAAATAATTGTCCTTTTGTAGACTTTTATCAATCAACATTATAACAACCAAATACATACATCTAAAAAGACTTAATCAGTTGGTATTCTGAATTTGTTTGATTTTAAATAACTAGTATTTTTTGTTTACATTCTTATACTTAAAACAGAAGAAGAAATGAATATACCATATCTTCTAGTTGAGTAGCCAGGAAATATAACTTCCAACCACTGGCCTTCTGCAGCACCCCTCTTTGATTTGATAATTCATTTACTGTAGCCCGTTTATCTTCTGCAAATAGATAGTAACAGCTTTAAATTTCACAAATTCTATCTTCAACACATTTTTGATACTTTATTTAAAATTATTATCACAAAGTATTCAGACATTTATTTGAAAATGTTAATCAATTTAAATGTGAAACCATTCCATGTCATACAGGAATAGGTTCACTATTTTTATAAAATTCACAGAATTTGTAAAATTAACAAAATTTAATTTTGCAATGACAAAGCAAGCAAGCTTTCCATTTTTTTTTCCATTTAAAAACATTTAATTTTTAAAAATTGCTTTTACTTGAACAAGATCCTATTAACAAAAATTAAGATTACTTAACTCTAGTCATAAGTTTACAATGGAAACATCTTTTTAGATGCTAATAAATATTTAAACAATTGGAAAAGTTTTCTCAAGCAAAATCAAGCATGTATTTCAGAAAATAGCTGATCCTAAAAAAGAAAATAAATAAAATTTACATTCCTATTGTACAAACACTGTACTACTGTCCAGCAACATTTTCAGCATTTATATAAGATATTTTGAAATTTTCAAGTATACTTTCAGAAACTCATTATTCAGAGAGAAAAATTTTTTCCCCCATAAAATAAATGATTACCAAAGTAAAATCAAACCTCCCCCACCTTTTTTTAAAAATCCCAATTATATAAGCATATTCTCCTTTTATTAACCAGAAAGTAAAATAAGGTTCCCATCTACCTTTAAAAACAGCTTAATGGCATGAAATACAAATATTCTTACCTTTGCATCTGACCTCTGAGTGACGATTAAAATGATTGACACAGACTTTCCATGACCTTAAATAGCATTTCATGAGGGAAAGTTTAGTTGGCTTCTCAGTCGTCCATCGTACACCTTCTTCATCAGTGTATTCTACAAAATTTGAAGTAAAAATTAAACCCACAATAAAATGAGCTCAGTAAAAAGTTAATTCTTTTAGGCATTCAAAGAAATATTTTAATTCAAATAATTAGATTTTTAATGAGCAGTCAAAAATAATGATAAATAGCATTTTTTCCCGATAAATTAGCACTAATATAACTGATATTTTCATACATAAAAACCTATTTGAAGATGAGAATGCAATACCACCTGACACTATGAAATATATTTGACTTCAAGACAAAATAACAAAAATTAAATAAATTACAAAAACAAAAAACTAATGAGTAAAACTTATCAATTTGAGCTTTTCCCTTTTTGTTTTCAAGGGTATGCAATTAATAAAAACCATTTATTTCATTTTAAAAAATATTATTTATATCAAAGACTTAAGAATTTTTGTTTTATTTCTTAATCCTTTGAAATATATTCTGCAAAAAGTTTTAGTTCAAGTTTTCTTGACTAGAGAATCAACTGATGAGTGAAACAGCCATTGATTTCAAACAGTAAGTACCAACAAAAGCGAGCTGAAATTTTGACTGATGGATCCAAGCACTGCAACACAAATAGAAGACTGCAAAGGGGACTATGTTGAAAAATAAACCTCATTTGGTCACATCCCACAAAAGTATCTTGGTCAGCGTATGAACTTTTCAGCTGACCCTAGTATTACATCTTAAAAGATTTTCTTGGAAACTCATTTTATTTGTACATTGAATGTAAAATGTAAAAAATAATTTTTAAAAAAATTACATAACTTTATAACTGACAATTCATTTTGCTTTAAATTCTCTGAATACAAAGCTAACTGGACATGACAAGAAATTAGAGCTTTATGATGAAAGGTGACATCAAAAGTCAATTACAGATTCTACAAAAATCTTTAATGTTACCAAATCGGTGGCATTCGGCTTGATTCCTAAATTTAATTACAAAATTTAGGAAAAATTTTTTAAAATGAAATAAATAGTTTTTATTAATTTATTTTTCAAATAATTTGAAATACTAAGGCAAGTCAAAAGTTTTGCAATATTTTGCTAATCTGAAGCACAATTCAGTAGCTCTGGATGCTTTTGCCAAGATCATGAAAGTGATGAACCACACCGGACTGTGAAATGCCAACCTTGACTGATACTATCCAAGTGCTACACACCAGACTTGCTTCAAGAGATTGGAGTCCAGGGTTTTAAACCTACCTGAATTGTTTGATTGTCAAAGTTCTTACAACCCAAGCAAAGTTTCTTGAATCATCAGGTTATTAGATTGTGATCAACTGCACCTTCACTTTTCACACAACAAATGGTTTTCATTTCTTCTGCAGCGTTAAGGCCCAGTTTGAACTCATAAAGTATAAGTTCCAAAATTAGATTACATTGCACATGCATCTATGTGGGTTTCAAATCACACAGGGAGTGAAGCAATACATATGTTAGTGCACCAACTACCATGATAATACCAACCACAGCTGGTTATCTTCCATAGCTTGATTTACTTCAGTTATGTGATATATGTACCGCAAACTGAAAAGTACCAAAATACTGCAAAACTTTTGACTCAACCTAGTATAATCTATAAAGGAATCACTATTCTATATAAAACATATCTAAATTTAAAAGCAGTAAACAACGAGGTGCCCTTTGGCATAATAATGGTTATCATAGAAAATGGACTCAATGAGTTAAGTTCTTAGACAAGACTATGCCCTTAGGAAAGGCATAAATCCATCTCCTCTTTAAGCTATAAGTAGCAGGGCAGAGTGGGCTCTCTTGCCGTGGTAGGGTAATCTATCTAAGAGAAGGAAAACTCAGAATTCAAAACCAGAACCTGGAGTTCCTAAGGAAGTCCAAACATTGTATTTAACCTCATTCAGGCAACTACCATAGTAACACATGCCAAGTTGTATAGCACCTTCTCTCGGACAACTTCAGTATCTTGAAAAGGGGAAATTTGCTGCAGGAACAACATTACAGCATAAAATGTATTTTAAGTCACAGTAACAAAAGTTAATAGGAACATAATTAAAAATAAAAACTAAATTTCATATAGAACATCATTTCTAAACTAATATATGATAATTCAAAGTTAAATCATCATCATTACATCATGCATTTAGCACAGATTTCCCTATCTCTCTCTTGCCATTCATCTCTACTGCCCATCCCTATCAGCAAGTCTTCTAGACGACATCCTCCTGTGTCCATACAAAGCTGTTGTAGATAGGTTCTAGCTGGTGGTCCAACACTTGCTCATCTGTGTGAAGGGATTCATAGGAAAACATTACTTATGAGTTTGTTCTTACTTTTCCAACAGTGTCCTGTATGTCTTGTTTGTCTAATTTGGATGGTTTTTAGATGGGGGGGGCGGCCATACAGCTGCTATTTTGTGGGATGTTACTTCCAAGATTTGTTCAATGTAGCTCGTAGCATTCTTGTGCAATTGCTGTCAAACTTTTTCTTTTTCAAATAGGTCTGATTTCCATATGACTGAACCTATCAACAGCTGTCCATTCATCCACTAGTCACATATTGATGTCATTTTCCATAGATGAGAGGCTGCTTCTGAGGTAGGTGAACTTGTCCACTTTAGTATGGAAATGTTGCCTCTTTGATTAAAGCACATGCACTCCGTTTTGTCAGCATTCACATGGATGCCTATGCCACCTGCTGCCTGTTCCAGACTATGCAGCAGGGATTCAGCCTGGGTGGATATATTTGCCAGATGCGGTATGTCATCAGTGTAGTCCACGTTCATAATAGTTTGTGCGGGGGTATCGTCACCTTCTTGCCTTTTCAAGTGTAAAGCCATTTTCTTTTATTAAATCTATCAACATTTGAAGTATATAGTCTAGGCAGATTATGAAACAGGTATGGGGCCAATATGTACCCTTGCAGAACACTTGTGACAATGTCAAAGAAGTCTGTGTCTCTATCTATTGAGCAAACTTTTACTTTTGTGTTTTTATAGAGCATCATCATGGCTGTGACACTTTCTTTGGGTTGACCATAGGCTAGAAGTATTTGCTCCATCTTCCATCTGTGTATGGAGTTAAATACCTTGGAAAAATCTACAAATAAGAGTGTCGCCTTAAGGTTTTTTGCACGAACACCTAAAATTTGACATTGTCAGAATTTGTGATGTTGTGGATCAATTTCTCTAAAAATCATTTTGATTCTTCATAAGAATTTTCTCCATTTCAGGTTTGATGTGGTTGAGTAGCAGAGCATTGTAAATCTTAGCTACTGTGGAAATAGGGGTTATACCTCAGTAGTTCTTGGCAATTCCAAGGTCACATTTCTTGGGGAAAGGGAGAATGCACCCCTTTGTCCAGTTGGCTATTGTGTTCTGGTTATAGACAGTGTTGCAGTATTGGAGCAGTATGTCATTGAATTCTGTTGTTTTCCATACTTCTGGTAGTATTTCATCAAGATTGGCAGCTTTTCAGCTTTTAATTTTTGTTAGTAATAAGTAGAGTTCTTCTTGAGTAAACTGTCCTTGTTTGATGTCTGGTTGATTATTAATTATTTTCAAAATAGGTTCATCCATAACTTTGGAGGATTTTCCAAGTAGATTCTTGAAATGTTCTTTCCACAAGTGTATTTGTTCTGGCAGCTTTTTAGCTCTCAAGGCGCTTTTCCTTTTACTCACTTCATTTACTGTCTGCCATGCTATCCGAGATTGTCTATCTTTTACCGAGTTTCTAATCTTATTGATCTGGTCTTGAATGTATTCTGTTTGTTCTTTTAGGTATGCGTTAGCTAGTTCACTTTGTGCCTTCTAAAGTTTCTGAGAGTTGGCATTAACTGGGTTCTTTTTATTGCATAGGGATGTGGTTTTCTTTTTTTTCTTCTTTGGTAATGTCTCCCATGTAACTATATTTTGCTCTTAATTTAGTTGGTATGCATTCTGCAACTACTTCCATGTGGGCATTGAAGAAGTCCTCATATTCATCATTCAGAGTAAGTGTTTCGGATATCTCCTGGAGTGCACTGAATTTGTTTCTTAGTGTTATCATATATTTATCATTAATATCTCTATTGTTAAGGAGGGTCTAGTCATCGTGTGCAGTTTCAGTTGTTTGTGTCGCATTGATTGGGGGTTATTTTCAATAATCTCACAGTTGAAGAGCATATTAGTCAAAGATGTTGGTTGGTTTTATAGCATGTCACCTTTACTTGGGTAATTTAATGCAAAATTCTTTCTTTTTTTGTAAACAATTATATAATTTCAGCTTTTCCTATCTAATATAAATCATTTTCAAACAGTCTATTTGATGCATAGGTGAGACCCTAACCAGTAATACTAATCAAAGTCAGAGTGCGCCTGGGAGTAATGGCAACGAAGAAGTGACTCTCCAAAGCTCCAAAATTGGAACCTCACCATGCAGTTTAGTGTCAGATGCAGAACACAGATGAAAAAATGCTTTAGAATTTTCAATATTAGCAACAGAATAACTGATTACTCAACACCACATGAAAATAACATATATATTAAAAAAATTTCAACTCACCATCTTTTACCTCTCTGTTTTTATAATTTTTCATTTCTTCTAATTTATCTAACTTGTCATATTCTTCATCTGTTGATGTATTGTCTTTTAATTCCTCATTGGCATTTCTATAATAAACAAAATCACAATGAAAATTCAAGCAACAATTTACAAAAAAAAAAAAAAAAAGTGTTCATGACTAATTTGCTAAATTTTTATAGATTTGTTTGCTATAATGCTTTTTGATTCTATGATCAACTAATACAACTAAGGAAAAGATTAAGTTTAGAAGGGACCAAAAAATTAATTCAGATAACTTACAACATCTGTTTCCGAGGTTTTTTTCGTGGTGAGGCTTCAACGCTGTTTGATAGGTTGGGCAATGCTGATGGAGCGGACAAAATTGAACTTGATACAACACCTTTACAAGAAATAGAGAGAAAAAAAAAAAAAAAAATACAAATTTTTATATTCTCTAGAAATAGAGGAACACCAAAATATACATATCATACAATCTAACAAATTTGAGATTTATTTCCCCTATTTTAGAAGATATGTAAAACCTTGAAGTTAAGAAACTAGCTTAAAACCCACTCTACAGGTCGGATTTTAAGTTAGTAACATGAAAAATGTGGAGGTGCCCGTGGTGTAATGGTTATCGACGTAGGAAATGTACACGGCGACACGAGTTCAAATCCTGGACAAGACTGATTGCATTTCACATAGCACTAATACCCTTGGGAAAGGTATGAATCCAATTATTCTCCCTCCAGCTATGGGCAAATAGTAGGACAGACTAGGTTCTTCAGCCTTAGTCAGGCAACTAGTCTAGGAGAAGGAAAACTCTGAATTCAAACCTGTTAAACTCCGCTTAAAAATTGACCTTGTGTCGTATCCTGCCCGATGAACATGTCGTATCCTGCCCGTATGAACATGAAACTATGTTTTTGAGGGGCCTTAATTAACATTGTTGAGAGGTCAATACAAAAGGTATTCAACAATTTTTTTTTTTTTCTAAGTTTTGCTTTTCTGGTAGCTGGAAAAATTCATGAGAAGGCGAGTCATATCTTTGATTTCTTTTCGAGATGTCTATTTTAAATCAAATAAAAAAAATAAAAATTTAAAAAATGGTTTGATTTCTTTGTTTAATGGCATATCAACCTTCATGCATTATTTAATGTCAAAGTCATCCTTATAGAAGAACAGTAGTGGTACTCTTTAACCTATAGCTAAGACAAAGAAGTTTCTCAAAAGGATTAGTCTGAAAGTGAACATGATAGTACAAGTAGAGTTCAAACTCGCTTACTACTATGTTGCAGTCAAGCATGTTAACCATTACACCATGGGGATTCTTCCCTATAAAAAAATTAAAAGTTGCGAATTTGACAAATAAAATAAGGGTCCAATTTTGTATTATACTTACATTATAAATAAAAAAAAACTCATTACAAACTTGAAAAATAAAGAATTTTTTTTTTTTAATTTTTAAAACTAATCTGCTAAAAACATGCTCCAGAGTCCCATCAGTAAACATAGACAATTTGGTTGTCATTGCTCAAGCCATCTTTGAATTATGTAAATAAATAGACATTAAAAAAATAATTTTAAAATTTTAAAAATTTAGCCAAGCACAGATCAAAAACATCCCAACATAAGTTTATCAGCAAATTAAGATCTTGCAACAAAAATACTTTATTATAATAAAGTATTTTAATTTAGACTTTATTGCAATAAAACCAAAAGCAAAACTGGCACTTAAGTGAAACTAACGAACATCATAAAAAGGTCCCCAAGGATCAGTTAACTGATTTAAATCAACAGTAGAAGTATCTCATTAAATTATATTTTTAAATAAAATCTGCATAGGGGTTGGGGATTTTTTTCAGTGTTAGGAATTCAATTGTATAAGAAAATTAAAATAAATCCCTCCTTTTATTGTTAACTAGATTAGAACTTCTGCATATGTTACATGAATAATTCTGCATTTACGAGTAAGAAAAAATTCCAGTTTACAAAAACTGAAGAACAAACAATTCAATTCAAACAAATATTTATAATATATTTGTAATTACAAATGAAAGTTTAACATATCATTTTCCAAAAATCAATCTTGTTTACTTTTGGCATTTGTTCTGTGACATTAAATTCAGACCAAGCATATCAAAGATTGGTTTTGACCATTTTTAATGAGTGTGATTGATTTTAATGGCATGTCAACCCATCAAGGGTTATTTTATGCTTGGAGGTTATATTTACAATTTTTGTGTAGTGCTTTCATAAGAAATTGTTTTTGCACATCAAATATAATTTTTAAACAGATTTATTTGACCCATATAGATGGAACTCAAAAAGTAGAACCACTACAGGTTTGAGTGGACTTGGGAGTAATGGCAATGAAGAAGTACCCACCACCAGATCTCCAGAAATAGAGCCTCACCATCAGATGGTGGTTTAGGACACTTTGGGGGGGGGGGGTCTTAACCCTCTGCAAGAAATACAGTTAGCATATAATAAATCCCACCAACAGCAAAATTTTTAATGTTATTTAAATCCCATTGTCTTAATTCTATATTGAGGGGAAAATAGCAATTTTATATGGTAAAAATATGAGAAAATTTCATTTACCATTTTGTTCATGGCTGTCTGAGCATTCTGATGGGTTTCTGTTGTCAGATGCAGACGTTGGCACTCCAGTGCAACCAGCCTCTGTAGAGAGAGCAGTGTCAGTTGAAGATTGACTGTTGTCTCTGAAATAAAAATAAATTATCAATGCCAAGTGAGTATCATACATTAAAACAAAGCTAATTTTATGGACT
This sequence comes from Sepioteuthis lessoniana, assembly GCA_963585895.1. Taxonomy (NCBI): domain Eukaryota; kingdom Metazoa; phylum Mollusca; class Cephalopoda; order Myopsida; family Loliginidae; genus Sepioteuthis; species Sepioteuthis lessoniana. The sequence goes on along the minus strand of OY757912.1, from coordinate 83,453,295 downwards.
GTTTTATGATTCATTGAACAAAATGTACACACTCAAGATTTTAAAAAAGCAATAGTTACAAAATGTTTGATAGGTAATTTAACAACTAAACCCTCTTCAGAAGGGAAGCATCCTTCAGGAAGCACCAAGAAGTGGAAAGAACATTTGAAGAGATCACTGAAGGCTTACTACATCCCACATAGTGAGACCTTGGCTACTGTTACCAATGATAACAGCTTGTGGCTTCAGATTTTTTCAACTTCAAGGAAGAGAAATATCAGATATGCAAAAAAGAACAAAGAAAAAATTAGCCAAGATACCTTAACCCAAATCCCTCCCACCCTATGCCTCTGAATTTGCAATCCTTGGATTGAATTTACTTTGCTCAATGTGGGGCTAATGATAGATGATAACAAGTAAAATGAGGACAATATCATCATCATCAAACCAATGGATAACCAAGCAGTAAAAAAAAAAAAAAAAAAAAAAAAAGCAGTAAAAATAGTTACTTATAAACTCATGTAATAAATGACTTTTTAAGATGAATTTTTCACCTAAAAACAAGGGTTTTTTTATTAGATTATTTTTTAAAAAGGGAAGCTTATTATTGCTTATTATGCACAATATATGATAAAAAACACCTTTTTGTGGCTAAAAATTAAGGGTCATTCATTACATGAAATCTTTATTACTAGAGTATATAAGGTATTTAGTTTTGAAATGATTTCTATTCTGAGTTGTTAAAAATAGAAAGAGAAATAGTTTTTATTAAAATTCACTTACCCAGCAGGTGTCTTTGGAGAACTAGTATTGGACTGTGATGTTGATTCTTGCCGGGGGCTTTGAGTATTTTCCATTGAGCTAGACTGCAAACCAAATGGTTTCTTTACACCAACAGAAGTGCTAAAATAAATAGAAAAGACACTCATTGAATTTTACTGATCACCAGGTGATTGGATCAACAATTTTTGATCCAATTGATCTATTTTCTACTATTCCAATGAATACAAGAATGCAAAAGTTAACCAAAAAATCTATAGTTAAACAGCTAATAAAATAGAAAACATTAATATCTATAAGAAAAAGCAAATCAGGTTCCTTTTCTCAACAAAACAAAAACAAGTTTCATAAATGAATTACAAGAGTTTTATAGAGCCTATGACTTAAGAATACTTCTAAGACAATAGTAATATCATAATCATTCAGAGAGTTAGTCAAAAACTATAGAAGAATGACAATATTACCATTTTGTCAATGATTTTCCAAGAAAAATGATATTCACGAAAGCATATATGCATAGTTTGATAGGTTATAAAATATTGTTTTAGAGCTCCTTTTTCATTTGATAATCATATAAAAGCTTGATTATAAAGAGTTAAATTTCAAATCTTCAGTAAAATTTAACCTTTTCATGAATTCAAACTTTCCAATCTCCTTAAAAATACATGTAGTTTAAAAAATATATTTTTCTATAGTCACTTTTTAATAATACCTTTATAAAAAGACAAGACTTAATTGATAAAAATTAAAAGAAAAAGAAAAAATAAATTTTCAAATATAAAAATCAGCCAAGCTCATTTATTTTCTAAAAATGAAAACAAATAGATAACAAAATAAGTTAGCTTGCAATTAACTGAGCAGAAAAACATATATAACATTTACTTATCTTAATGAACTTGTACAGATTATACATACAATGATAGTCAAAAATACTTATTATTTACATTTTATTATGCTATGACATAATAACCAAATGGCCAGTTTTGTTGGCTTGGCCGTTCATCTAGTGGTGTGGACCTCAATATTTCTTCTCCCACTCAGCCATGTGGGCATTTCACAGGTTGTACAAAAAAACAAAACAAAAAAAAAAAACAAACAAACAACAAAGGGTGGAAGGAAGATATAGACAAAAATAGATTCAGAACTGCAAAATGAAAGAAAGTGAAATTGGCACTTTTAGCATTCTATGTTCATAGTTATCACAAGAACTCAGCGAAAATCCTACACAGCTACCAAAGATGCTAACTCATCTGGTCATCATCTTCACTGCTCAACGATCTGCTTCTGACTTCACTGCCCCGTGTCCTAGGCTTGAATTGTCTGACTGACTGGTCCTTTGTCCTCTCTTGCGGTCTCGCAGGTTTTCGTGGGCACAACTCTGTGTGGTTATTCACACCAAAATAGACAAAGGGAGGTTTTCTAGACACTCTGGTACTGCTTCAAAGATGCCAAAGATAAGATCCCCTCTTTGGTCACCCATCCATGAACACACACAGAGACCCACCTCCTATATATATATATATATATATATATATATATATATATATATATATATATATATATATATACACACACACACACACACATTAATGCTCATTATCATGCCACAATGCATGTATCATTTCTTTTTTGCAATTTTTGGTAAAGGTTTATCAATATTTTGCTATTATTTATAGTTAGAGAGCAAGAAACTATGCATGGCTCATTGCATTATACTACAACACCTATTTATTCATCAATCAAAAGTTATTTGAATACTTTGGTTTGGGAATTTGATACCAGATTAATTTTCAATGACAATAACCAAAGCGCACAGTCAGTTTTATCTTAAACATAGTTTACATGCATAAATATCACTTGGCAGATAGAATTATAAATACCAATTAAGACATAGAACCACAAAACAGACACAAAGACAGAATCAGCTTATTGTAAGAATATTAAACGCTGACTGTTTAAACACAACTATTTGGTTCTGAGACAAGTTTCCTGATGCCAACATATCTTTAAAGACTGTTTAAAGATAGCTGTGGGCTACTGGGTTCCAAAAATGCTATTGGTCTCATCTAAAAACTATCTTGTCTATTTAATATGGTTTCATGTGCCAACAGGAAAATTCCCTCTCCACATAGAAATAGCATTCAGGTAACAAATTGGTCACTCCACTCCTCACTGACTTGAAGTTTATGGAAAATCTTAGGCATGTGATCAAAATTGAAGTTATAAAAAAAAAATTTAAAAAAAATAAAAATTATGTTTAAAAATCCAGCAAGCATAGAGTATGATATTCCTGGACATATGTAAGCAATTTGTGGGTGCCTCTATACCCAGTTGTTGCCAGGAAGCTTTACGATAAAGTTTTTACTTGACATGGTTTACTATTTATAACATCATCAAGGTATGATAACAGCAGATTCCCTTTGCTTTCTCTCTCACTATCTGTTTTGCTAGTTGGCCAATACTGGTATGTCCATGTGCAAAAGTCTATTGAACATTGCTTGTAAGTTTGTTCTTACTTCTCCAGCAGTGCCCAGCATATCTTGATTGTCTTGGATGGTTTGTGAGATGGGGGGTAGGTGATTGTACAGCAACTATTTTGTAGGGTGCTGCTTCCAGGATTTGTTCAAAACAGTATCCTTATTTAGCTTCTTCTCCAGAAATTTTATTAAAGTCCAAGGGGTGCAAGTATACAATAGTAATGACATAACTACAGCTTAGAATTCCTGTTTTATTTTATTAGAGAGATCAGACTTCCATACAATTGATAACCTGTCAATAACAGTCCATGTTTTGTCTATGCATATGTTGATATTGCTTTCTGTTGACGAGATATTGGTACCATGGTATGTGAACAGATCTTCTAATTTCAGAGTCTTGCTATTTAATGAGATGACACCATCTTGATTAAAACATGAACTGTTTTATATGAATTCACATAGAGGACAATGCATCTTGCAGGCTGCTCCAGGATAAGCAGCAGGAATCCAGCTTGGGCAGGTGTATTCGCAAGAAGTACTAAATGATCTGCATAGTCTGTATCACTAATAGTTTCTGCGGGATATCATCTGCTTCTTGCTTTTTTTTTTGCTTTTTTTTTCAGTGTGAAACTATCTTTCATTAGATTTACTGTTCATAGTAGATAATCTAGGAATATGAAGAGAAATATTGCCAACATATCTTTGCAAGACTCTAGCAACAATGTCCAAGAAATTAGTATCACCATCAGGTGAGCAAACCATAACCTATGTGTCTTTGTGGTTAAACAGTTTCTTAGAGAAGACCATATACTAAAAGAATTTGCTCTATCTTTCCTCTGTGAATGGAGCCACATGCTTTAGCAAAATCTACAAACATCTGTTGCCTTGAGATTTTTTGCATATACTCTTTTGATGATTTGACAAAGTCAGAATCTGTCAAGTTGTGGATCAATTTCTCTGAAAACTGTTCCAATTTTTCCTAAAAATTTTCTCAACTCCAGGGAGTAAGAGTCATATGTGATTCTAAAGTCACCTTTCTTAAAGAAGAGGAGAATGCAGCCGTTTGTCCATTTGTCTTTTATGCTTTGATTATACACAATGTTGTATAATTGAAGTATGTCATCAAATTTTCTTGCCTTCCATTCTTCAGGAAGTATTTCTTCAAGTCCAGCAGCTTTTCTACTTTTAATTATTTAAAGAACTGTGTCAAGTTCATCCCCTGTGAAGTGTCCAAGTTTGATGTCTAGTTAGCTATGAATAATTTCTTCAGTTGGTTTATCAGTGATTATATATATGTAGAAATATTATAAATAATAAACAAAGTTACATAAAAACTTCATTATCTTCACTAAAGTCTTTGTTTAGGCATTAGCTAGGCTATGTAGAAACACTGAGCCATACTAACAGGAAATTAGAACAAGTCATGGCTACAATGGCTTGTATTTTTGAAATATTAGCCTTTGATAGTGAACACTTATTCATATCTTTTTATGATATGCACAGATGTTATATTCCAGCACAATAAACTGCTTAATTCATTAGGTATGTTTGAATATACAAGTAAACACAAGATGCAACATAAAGTCTAGACTACCTTCAAGTATATTTAATTGATTTTGATTGTATTATTGTAGTTTTGAAAGTATAAATAAGTGTTTAAATGTTTTCTCTTTATATCAGTAGATACATTAAATCTATTAACCACTGATCCATGAGCATCTTCCTAAAAAAGCTCAAGTGTTTAAAATAATTTTGATTACTATTATTTTGTTAAAGAGAATGCTCTTCAAATAAAACCTATCTTGAGGACAAATTGGTAATGTGCAAACCCCTTGAAACAAAACTAATGACAATTTAAAAAATATGTCCTGGATTCAAAATAATCTACCTTCATCCACTATCCCTGCAAAGGGTACTTGAATTTGGAAAAAGATTTTGACACTTACCCATCATTAGTTCTCTTGCGCAGTATACTCGGCCGTGGAGATGAATTGTTGCTAGAAAGTGTAACAGTGTTGTTATTTAGGCTGCTGGGGGTTGGTTGCATGTTACCAACTGCAAGAGAATTATTCACACTCAAAATGCTCACACTGGTTGCAGCTGAACAACTGACAATATCTGCTGCAGATGTCACTACAGCTTGTGTTGAGATGGTGCCACCTGATGATATACAAAAATAATAGACAATAATTAACACTATCAGTCACTAATAATTGCCTTTGTCTGAGTCAAGGCATGTGGACATAAACGTTACAAGTACCAATGTTAGATGCCTTGCAATAGGAGTTAGCAAGCTAGTCTTGCAAGACCATTATGACTGTATTGAATCTGATTTCCATTGGGTTCTGTACATTTATGGCTTAGTGCCAAACTAAGCTATTATTAGTAATAGACCTGAAAATTTCACTATCATCTGTAACAACTTACAAAGGTACTCAAACTCGAAAAATGGGTTCTCCATTAACTCATACAAGCCAACCATAAAAGCATGAATGGACATCTGAAGTTGTCTTCACTTTTGTGATTGTGTTTTGCCATTTTGGGACTGGTGATAAAAAATGCTTATTTTACAAGAATATAAAGCAATATAGACAATGGCTTAATAGAGGTGAACAGGCTCAAGCATAACTCAAAATGGATTTTTATCAAAAATTTTGGTAAATGTTTAGCAATAGCTGAGTTGATAAGATCTACCTGTCAATATTACAATTACAACTGATATCTATTAACAATTTTACTACTTAAACACTGCTTTGAAGGAAAAGATGTGAGTGTCCTATCATGATAATGATTTTTTAAAAATTCCAGACCACCTATCTTCCAAATCTCACTATCACCTATTTACAGATTTGACTGAATTATTTTGATAGACTAAAACTCAAAACCTTCTTTTCCTCTGAAAACTTTTACAAAATTAGTATTATATCAATAACTAATAACAAATAGATAATAGTTTTCAAAAGTATAATGTCTCTGTATTAGTTATTATTCCTAAAGACAAGCACTCTGAAATTTTGAAAATTCAAGATCAGCTGTTTTTAAATCCATTTAAAATAATGGTTAAAATGGCTGCAGAAAGAATTTTTAACACTTTCCTATGAAAATGAAGAACAATTCATTCAATAAGAAAAACAAAGTAACAAAGAAACATGAATATTAAAAGTTGAAAAGAAGGATGAATATACAAAACAAATGGAGCAATTAGAAAAATCCCAGTCAGAAACAAACCTACCTTTGATCCTAACACAGAATTGAAGACACTATCTGTAATTTTAAGGTAAGTTATTATCATTCCAAGTTTTGAACATGTGATCTCTCTCTCTTTTTTTTTTTTTTTTTTTTTACTTTTGTTGTTCCCAAAATGTTTTGGGTGGTATGATCTTTAGCTATACAATCCATATGAAAGAGAGAGAGAGAGAGGGGGCCTCTTTTTACTATTAGGTAGACCATGTTTTTATTTACTTTACCCAAGGACAAAAAAATACTTTCTATAAATATTGTACACTTAAATAAGGCCACAGAATGGATTGGCTGAAATGTGGTCACAACAAAAGCAAGAAAAAGAATGAAAACAACAATTCAAACAACTTCTTGATAGGTTTTATAAAAAAATTAAAAAAAAAAAATCTATCATACATTTATAACTGGTCCCATAACCTAGTTTGGTTGTATAGGTGCTACTCATGTAACATGTTTTAGGCAGGAATAGTTTGGTAGGACCCATCCCTCTCCATGTCTATAACAGGTTTGAATTCAGTTTTCCTTTAAGACCAGTTGCCATAACAAGGTTAAAGAGCCTAGTCTGCCCTATACATTACTTTCCTTTAAATCAACAGATGCTGGATTATAACTTGTAAATTTTTCATTGAGTTTTTCTGAAAATTCAATCAATAATCTTTGTTTTCTTAAATTTGTATTGTCAAAATAACTAACAATTTTCAATTGTTTCTTTTCTTGTTCTTTTATTTTAACTTATTTTATAAATTTTTCAGCAATTAAAAAATATCAAAATAAATCTTTAAATTATTTTTTCACCTTTAAACTACTCATATCATAGTGATATGAAAATAAAAACATTTAAAATATACATGTCAGCACACTTATGGATAAAATATTTGTATTAGAGTATTGAAAATTTCAGTATTTTAACAGCCTTAGCTACAAAGCAAAAATAATAGCAGTAATATAGTTAATATTTCAACAAGCAGTAGATTTAAACTATTACAAAACATTATGATCAAAGGAAAAAATCAGTGCTAGAAGTTATTAAGAGATAAAGAGATCAGCATGGACTGAGGAGCAGACCATGGTAAAAAATATCACAAAAATTATAAAACAACAAAAATCTAAGTGGACAGGATATAACTAGGAGAAAAGATAACAGATAGTGGAAAAGCTTAGTAGAATAGTGACCAAGAAATAACAAGCTAAATAGAAAAAGGAAGAAGATGGAGAGATGAGATAATGAAGTTTGCTGGTAAAACATTCAAGGTTATCATTGAAGAATTTGGAAAAGGCCTTTGTCCACCAGTGGACTCAAAACAGCTGAAAATGGTGAGGATAATAATGATGTCACTGCTGATATCAGTTCATCACAACAAAATAAATAAATTTTAGATTAATAAAATTGGAAAATCTTTTATTTTCAATTCCAAGAGTGAGCATTTTAAAATAAGAGCAGACTTCTTGTACATCTCACACACCTATTGTTAATAACAGCCAAAACACTTTTTTCTTTAAAAGCAAATTTTTTTTAATTTAATAAAAAAAAAATTATATATAATTACAATTATCATAAAGCCAATTTTAATATTCAGTACTAAAAATGATCTTTTCACATTCTTTTCTAGCCTCATATAATTACAAATTGTAATATGAATGAGTTGATATACAAATCAAATTATGCAATAATCAAGTAAATGTCAGGTTACAATGCTGGGTTCTTCATAACATTTTTCAAACTAATGAGAGTTAACATGGCATTGCTTATCTTCTCACAAAGTGAGAGTGGATAAGTACTAGGTTACATGGTAGTAGCATAAGAGCTCTGACCTCACCTATTAGATATTAGGGAAATGTGGACACACATGGAAGTAAATCTTGCCTTGCCAATTTTATTTTCCATATTCTCAACTGTTAGGTCAACTTTTTCCTATTTCCATGTACATATCATAAAAAGCTATTTTTTTCTGATATTCTTAAATTTTTGGCAATCAGAGAAATACCATTGCTAAATTTTAAGAGTGTGTTTTGAGCAGGAATAACCTGATTGAGCCCATTCCTCTCCAGGTCTACAATTAATTTGAATTCAGAGTTTTCCTTTTCCTATATTTGTTGACATACCTAGATTAAAGAGCCTAGTCTGCCCTACTATATACTCATAGCTGGAAGGTGAATGGTTGAATGCATACCTTTCCCAAGGGTATTAGTGCTATGTGAAATGCTAACAGCCTCAACTAGGATTTAAACTCAAGTCACTTCCTAAGATGATAACCACTACACTACAAACTTGGGTAGCCAATTCCACTTCCTATGATGATAACTGTTACACTATGAGTATATATGGTTTTAAAAATCATTACATCAAATTAGAATTAACAGTAAATAAGCTTTACTAAAAAATTTAAATAAGTATTTACTGACAAATAATTACTAATGATTTGTGTTTTTGTAAATGTTAAATTCTATTGGAAAAAAAAAAAAAAAAAAAAAAAACTTTGTAACATAGGATATAAAAATTGAATGAAATGTTTTGGGTGGTTGATTACATTCATATCAAAGTTAAAATGGTAAAGTGGAAACAAAAAATTTCAAATATCACTCTTTGGGCAGCTGTTTGATGTCGAAAATTTTAGAATAGTCAAGTCAGTTAAAAATAGGATATGTCATAGCTACAAAAAAAAAAGAGAGAGAAGGATTATGGCACTGTAAATTTTTTGAAGCTTCAAAAACTTCAAAATCTATTATATCTTGAAGAAAAACATGGCCCAATCAGCTGGGGCTGCAGAATACACTGACTGCATCTCTGCAGAGGGGTAAAACCCCCCCAATGAGTGTCCTGGATATGACACTAAACAATCTGATGGTTAGGCTCCGGTAATGCTGGAGCTTTGGGGAATGTGGAGTATCCCTTTATTGTCATTCCTCCCAGGTCCACTCTAGCCTGAAGTGGTGGCACCTGATAGGGTCCTATGTATGGATTGAATAGAACAAAACTATACTTATGCTAAATTGAATTACTTAAAATAGTACTGTCTTTACATTTAACTATGAGTAAAAAATAAAAAAAAAACCCTTTGTATTTATGCTAAACTGAATTATTTGAAATAGAATTGATTATATGTATAAAAATGGATTAAATAACCTACATTGATTGATATACCATAAAAGCAAAGCAAACCAAAAATTAAACTAAAATGGTTAATATCAAAATAAATGGAGAGGAAGCTTCAATCAAGTAAAGATTCTGACACAAACATTTCAATAGGTAGTATTCCTATTCATCCACTATTATTAATGATAAAGCAAATAATTTCTTTTATTCATATGAAACTAAAAACTGTTCCAACTATTGGCCACTTTTGTAAACCTAACCTGAAATGGTTCAGAAACTAAAAACAAATAATAACCATCCTGAAGTGGCCAAGAAAATATGATTTATTCCAGGTACAAAACTTATTTTATTCATTTATTTATAAGTCAGCAGTTGTGTTCATCCTAGGCTGGTTAGTCACAAAGCACTTTATTAGTAGCAAATGAATCTGCCAGAAAAAGCCTCTTCCTGTAGCAAACAGCTGCTAACAAGCATTTCTTCCCTTTATCAAAAAACTAGTGCTTCTTCCATGGTTTGCATGCTTGACCTATTAAAAAGATTTTTACAGTGCAGATGAAGATAATTCTAAGTATCTGTCAAGCAACAAATTACATTGATGGAGTAGTTTATGTTTAATGACATTTTTTTTAATGAAGCTAATTTTTGTGGAATTTTTAAAAATTATGTTAACTTGATTATCAAGAAGCATTAGAAGCAGTTGTTTTCAATATCAATTGAACAAAACTAACTGATCCAAACTATTTTTAACAAATTGTAAAATAATAAATCAAAGAAAATTGGGGACAAAGGAGAGGCAAATGGGTTTATGAGGAAATGGACAAATAATCTATAGATAAAGACTGCATCTCAGCACTAGATGTTTTGGTACAGAGGTGAGTGATAATTGTCCAACAAGGCTGTACAGAGGCCAGAATATAATTCAGAGATTGAAGTGTTTTTAGCACTATATCCAGATTTACAATTGGAAGACAACCACAAAAACTGAAGAGTTAGCATCTCAGAAAGTGTCAAGAATCCCTTTAAGCCTCTGATTTTTGCTGCTTGATTGGAAGAGAAAGGTTTGAGTGGGCAGACTCACTTTCTGGAGTGGCTGTTACAACAGGAATGGTAGTAGTGTCAGCTGTCTGTTGGTACAGAGAATTGGCAGAAATTGAGCTGCATAGCGTGTCCATCGAGACCATCATAGGGTTCATGGTATTGAGGCAAATTGTGGGAGCAGAAGCTGGGCCTAGACTCATGCAGTGGGTGGCCGCACTGTTGACTGTGTTGCTGGGTACTGGACAACAGAGAGAAGCGGGAGCAGTGAATTACGGTAATTGGGACAGTACTTATTCACAACAATGGGATGATAAAAAAGAAAACAAAATTAACACACCCTAATCTTTCCACATAACACCTAACATTTTCCAGCAGAAATCTAGGGTTTTTCTTTCTTTTTGTTCTTTTAAGCCTCAACAAAGATGGTTAATATTATGATTCCACCCAGCAGAAAAAAAAAAAAGAAAAAAAAAAAAGGAAAATGAATTACCCTATCCATATCTTTAATATACTTCTTGGGGCATGATAAATTTTATTTAAATATAGATTAATAAAAAATAAAAAAAAAAGTCAATATTTGGAATTTAATATAATTTGAAAGAATTGATAAGTATTCACACTCTTAGTATTCTTTTTAATGATTTAAAAAGAAATCACAAAATAACCAGAGACTAGAATTCAAACTAATAATGTAAGTTATGCTTCAAATTTATTCAAAATCTGCAGCTGAAATAAGTTATGCGATACATAGATGCATAGTAAATAACCATCAAAAACTAAAATAGAAAATGCTTATTTGAAATTCATTCTATATACTATTCTTAGTTTGTTAAAATATCAAAGATTTAATGACAAAAAATTTGATTATAATGACAATGCCGAACTATTGAAGAAAAAAAAAAAAAGTAATAAACTATTGGTAAAAAAGATACTTTTTTTTTACTCTTCCTGATTTACAAAATCCCCAATGGCCAAGCCACTAACTACAGGCAATTTCTTAAATGAGAAATAATTTAACAAACAAGTTACCAAACTTTCATAGTCTAAAAAATAAAAAATTGATTAAAGTTTAACTTATTAGCAGATGAATGAATTGTGAAATTTTGATTTTATATATTGAAAACAAATGAATATATATAGGCTTGTTAGAAACAAGAGAGGATAATGTGATGTCATGAATAGCTAATTACCAGTCATACTGAATGTATGTGCAGTTAATGAGAGTTTATAGAATAGGTAGGAAGGATAATATATAAAAGATATGCACTTACAGAGACTTGATCGAACTGGTACATTAGAGTATGGAATCAAAGAATACGGCACTTTGTAAATCAGTTCTGGAGTGCGATATGATTGCACGTGTGGAACCGCTGAACGTCTAAAAGTAGTAGGAAGACAGAAATAAGAAACACAAATCAAAAAGTCCAAACAAAACCAGAAAAATAAGTTTCAGTTTCAGAAAGCTAACATCCAAAATGGATATAGCTCATTTGGGCATTGAAAAGTTTTACAAACAAAATCTTATATTTGCAAAAATCAATGAAACCATAATACTATAAACAATTAAAGTAACCCTCCATGTTTAGTTCCATTTTTGGTTTTGTCAGTGGTAAAAAATAAGTAAAAGAATCAATTACTGAACTAATTGAAACTTAAATTGATAATTCAAAGCCAAGTGTAACTTCTCTACCATTATTAGTCAGATCTTCATGCAATACAAGGGGTGTTCAAAAAGTTCTATGCCTCACACAGAAGTCAGACAAACAAGACAGTTTTTCATTATAGGCCCTCATGTCATCAATGCACAAGCATTGCAATTCCATCACAGAAGAAGGGTGGCATCCTGGTCCCCCAAAACTCCTCCACAGCACATGCCCTCATCATTGTTTCCAAAATGGTGACCACACAGGTGAAATTTGAGTTTAAGAAACGGGGAAAAAGTCAGATGGAGCTACATGTTCAGTATACTCATGTTGGTGTTAGACAATATTTTGTCCCTGGGTTTTCATTCCCAAGATAACTACTTGCACAGGGACAGAAAGGGCTACGAGTTTTTCCACAGCTTGATTGACCCTACAGCCATTGTCCACATTTGGATTTTTACACAAATCCAAAAGAGGGCTGACATGACCAGCTGACTGATCGGATCAAGCCTCTCCGACTGCTCATCTAGCCCAATAAGGAGTGGAGTGTTGCAAGTCACATAACCTTATGGAGCTTAGAGTAATGAGTAAGAGGAAAGGGGGAGCAATTCAAAGCCACAGTTGTCTGTTTCAGTTACTATCAACCTGAGCAGAGTGAATGTGGATGGTATCCTGGTACAAGAGCTCAGCTTACGTCTACATTTTGATTTGATTGCTTCCTTCAGTTGTCTTAATTCTGATGCATATCACTGTCCATTAATAGTTTTTCCCTTTTCCAGGTAGTCAATCATGATTGCACTTTCAGAATAAAAAACCCATTACCTTGCTAATAGACACTATCAGCATCAACTTCTTTAGGGATGGAGAACCAGTTTTTCCACTGTTTTGAATCTTTATTCAGGTTTGAAGTAGTGAACCCAGGTTTCATCTTAAGTTAATAATCTGCAGTGGAAATTCTTAGGGTTAACCTAAACATGAGTCAGAAAGTATTGTCAATGTTAACCTTTTTCAGCTTGTGCTCTGATGACAGCATTTTTGGGACCAATCTCGCAGGCAGCTTGCTCATCTCCAAGATCTCAGTTAAAATAGCATGGACAAAACCAGAACTAATGCCTATCTTTTAAATAGTGAGATATCTGTCATCTTAAATCATACAGTGAATGACATCAACATATTGATCAGTGGTTGAGGTTTTTGAACAATCTGACCAAAGGTCATCTTCTGCACTGTCCCTGTTTCATTTGAATTCTACAGCCCCCTTCTTCACAGTTTCATAGGAAGAGGATTCCTCAGCAAGTATCTGTACCACATGGATTTCCTTGGGTGTCATACCTTTCTTTTGCAAATACTTTGTTTGGGCCTCTGTTTTGTTAATTCTTAGATTTATCAGACACCACTCACCTTTGTATGGCCTTCATCTGCAGAGAAATTGTCAGAAATCTGAATTAGTTTTTCTAGTTTTATAAGAAGGGGTATTGTGTTGCCACAATAAAAATATTCAGCTAGGCTTCTTCTTTCTAAGTGAGGCTTAGAACTTTTTGAACGACTCTCGTACCAGACCAACTATCTCTAGTGAATACCTTAAACACCATAATGTGGACTGGGTGTTTACTTTTCATCAATATCAATACATCTTATCAAGACAGAAAACAACCATTGGCTAGTTCTGAATTCACCATATGATCCTAGCAGAAATTTTTCTCATCTGAGAAAAACCAAAGCATGTACAGTTGGAGGGGATGCTTGAATTTGTTCAAAAGCTTTGCAGTTCAATCTTCCCTCTTGTTCTCCATGGCCTGTGATTAAAATTGGCCCTTTCTTATCTGGTATGAGACATACTAAATGCTTTCATACATTACCTGCTTGATAAGAAACTCAGACATTCTCACCTCCTTGGCTATGGACCAGATTAACTTGCTGTGATCGTTTTCAATCATAGCCTGGCTCTCACTAAGAAATTCAGTTCTTTTCTATCAAAAAAATCAGAGTGAGGCTCCCTAGTCGCCATGTTTATAAATTATATAAATTTACTGATAAATTATACTGTACTTTACTGTAAATTATATAAATTTACTGATAACTATACACATTTATCATTTCAGATTTCATTTTATTTATAGTATAATGTTTACCAATATAATACTAAAATTCTTGTGTGTTTACACAGAGAGAGAAAGAGAGTGTGATGAGTATATACCATTTCAAATTATTAATTTTTTCAGGTCATATAATAGAAAAGAACAGCAGAGATTGGAAATTTAAAAAAACAAAACAAATCTCAGTGGTATTCAAACTCATGTTCTCTCTACCTTGGAGAAGCCTTGTTAAACCCACCAGCTATGCTACCAACTTTACTATGAAAAGCCAGTAGTTTGAAGAAACCAAAATAAGACCTTTTAAACTTATCCTTTACTATATTCTCAATCTCTCTGTGCCATATTTATTGTTTTCTACACTAATCATATTAATAACATCTTTAATTCATTTTTATTTTTAGCTGAAATATTGTAAACTATTATTACCTTTCCAGTTGAACTACTTGTAGGAATCTAGTTATATGCAGCAAAAGTGACAATAGTACATATAATGTTGTATCACTTACCCATCTTGTCGACTGTCTGCATGTGTGACTGTGAGGGTGCCAGCAGATATACTGGTGGTCAGTGGTGTTGAATTGGTAGATACACGGGAAGCCTGAGCTGGAATAAAGTAATTGCTTGTCACTGCAGTCTGTGCTGGCTGGCCATGAGGTTGAGTTTCTGTGCGAGTCTCCTGAACAATTGGGTGGGGAGCAGCCGCAGCAGCAGCAGCAACTGCCGCTGCCTGACTGATATGAGATGAAGCCTGTTGACGCTGTGGAGTCACTTTAGCTATATATATATATATATATATATATATATTAAAAAAAAAAAAAAAAAAAAAAAAAAAAAAAGAATATGAATATGTAAATATATTGATTTAAGTTTAAAATATACAAAAAGGATATGCTCAAATCTTTTATACAATCCTCAGAACCTAACAACTGCAGCATACAAATAAATCTTAATTTAGATGTTTACATCACATACATTTATAAACTCACACAATTTTCTAAAATCAAAATGTAATAATTTAGGAACTGTGTTAGGTTATATCACTCTTAATTTGAACACAATTTCAAATAAAAACATAACTTTTCTTCTTGTACATCTTCACTCATTATAAAAGTGTTCCTCTAATTAATGGGACTGATAAAAAATGCTAATCATAACATGTTCAAACTATACATCTATAAACTGTTTGCTAAAAAATAAACTATTTGTCTTCTTTTCATTATTAAAAAACTAAAAGTTGACCTTAAAAATGAAAATTGTACATTCTACTTCTTTGTTTGATAATAGACCTTATTATATGGCAAAAACATACTCAATATAACTACTGAATGGCAATACAACAATAGATTTATAGATATATAATTTATACATACTAGGCGGCAAAACTATTTTTTTCAATTCTCAGTAAAATTACAACTAATTTCTAATATTCGCTTTGATTTTGGTCTGTAAAATTAATTCTAACAGTATGTCAATCCACGCCGTGTTATTTTATTCTAAGAGGTTAGAGAATCATGTTAATTGTATGTTTATGTTGACATTTTTTGTGTAGTTGTTAAGCATTTTTTTTGTAGTTATACAACATCAAGTATTCCTAGCTCATACAAATAATTCATACACAAATTATATGGTTTCAAGTAACTATTCCTACTAAATAAATTGTCCAGTTGGCTGGGGCTGTAGAATACACCAACTGCTCCTCTGCAGAGGGGTAAGGCTCCCTAACAAGTGTCCTGGATATGACACTAAACCATCTGATGGTGAGGTTCCAGTATGCAGGAGATTTGGGATATGCAGAGTACCCCTTCATTGCCATCCATTGCTTGCAGGTCCACTCTGGCCCAGAGTGGTAGCACCTAATAGGGTTCTATCTATGGGTCAAATAAAACTTAACTGTGTCCTTATCCTAAACTAAATTACTTGAAATAGAACTGTTTTTGACATTTAACTGTGTGTTAACAAAAACTATACTTATACTAAACTGAATTGTTTGAATTAGAACTGTTTGACTAAACTGAATAACTTTAAATAGATATTTTTGAAAATTAAACTGTAAACTTACATTTAAACTTTGTACTGATGCTAAACTGAATTGTTTGAAATGGAACTGTTTTGACATTGAAACTGTACTTACACTAAACTGAATTGTTTGAAATAGAACTGATTATTTGTATGAAAATGGATTTGGCATTAAATAACCCACAAAGGTTGATGTACCATAAAACCCAATCAACCTACTTAATAACCATTTATTTGCACAGTTATATCGTTTCACATATTCTTATCTAAGAGTATTAATTTTTCAAAAAGATCTATAATGGGAACCTTATTACTACAAACACTCCAGGTCAGAGAAAATCTGGGATTAATGGCAATGAAGGGGTACTTCACACTCCTCAGAGTTCCAGAACTTGAAACACACCATCAGATGCAATTTACTGTCATACCCTAGACACTCCTTTTTATATCCAAATTATTTATGAAAAGGTAGGGACTAGAACATTTCTAGCATAAGAGACACCCCTTTTTTTGAGGGTCGAGGGTTATTACTCTTCTTCAGGGAACACAGTCAACATAACCTTAGCCTTGCTGATGTGACAGGTACATTGATTGGATTTATATCCAAATTATTTATGAAAAGGTAGGAACTAGAACATTTCTAACATAAAAGATCTATAAAAGTTGGATCTAATCTCTCTTTTTAAAGCATTCTTCCTATCTTAGTGAGGGAGGGGAACTTACCAATTGGAATAGATGAAGGGATAGATGATGTTGCACTAGTGACAGCTGCTACAGCTGCAGTAGCTTGAGTCACAGACCCACTTGATGAAGTTGCCACTTGGGTTGACATATTGATGGCTATAGAAATAATAAGATTAACTAAATTAAAATAATGCATGTAACATTCAACAGGTTAAAAAGATACAGAGCTTACAAAATGTTTAAAGAACAATATACAACAGCTACATCCATGCATCCAAAATTACTGGCTTGAAAATAATGATTTATTACTATTTATTATTGGTACAAACAGATTTTCTCAGTGTTATGATGTTACCAAGTTATTCTGTTTCAAGTCTGTAGTTCAATGTAATCTTTTTGTAGATCTTTTTCTAATAGCCTGACTATACCTATTTCATTCTTTCATAAGCAAATTACATACACTGCCCAAAATCACTACAATCAGAAAGTGGCTTTTTGAGATACTTGTTAGTTTGAGATCATCCTTCACTCAATATAAGAGAATACTTCACACAATGAATAAATTATTATTATTATCATCATTCAAATTGATTTCATTGAATACTTTATCATTGCTCTTTGAATCACTTTCAGTTACATTTTTGCTAAGATAATGTAAAAAAATATCAAATAAAAAAAACAAACATTATGTGCTTGTACATTCAGAAGACTATATTAGCATGTAATTAATATATACTTAGCATATATTGATTACATGCTAGTATATTTTTTTTGAAAAACTTGCAACATCTCTGCATACAAATACACACATTCTCTCACATTTCAAAATTACAAGGCTCATTAAATAAGTTTCCAGACTTTTTTTGTATGGGCACTTTTATTGATAGTACACACACAAAACTCTAGTCCCCTTCGAAGTAATCTCCTCCACCTGCAATTCACTTGTTGTACCGTTCCAACAACTTCTGGAAGGCCCCATGTGAGCATGTCAATGACCTTCGTCACAGCTTCTTTCATCTCCTCAATTGTCTCATAACTGAGCTTAGGGAATAATCAAAAGTGACAGGGAGCAAAGTCTGAACTATAGGGAGAGTAAGGCACTGTCTTCATGCCCATCTTGGTGTCCATCTTGGTCAAATAGTCTGTGACAAGGATGGAGTTGTGGACTGGTGCATTGTCCTGGTGGAAATGCCACTGACCGAATTTCAAAAGTGCTGGCCTCTTCTGATGGAATCTCTTCCTGAACTCCCTTAAAACCTCAACATAGTATTCCTTGTTGATTGTCTGTCCAGTGGGAACCCAGTGCATGTAGATCATGCCAGTGCTGTCAAAAAAGGAATCATCAAAAGTTTCTGGGTGGATTTGCTCTGTCTGGCCTTCTTGGGTCTGGGAGAGCCAGCATGCTTCCACTGGTAACTCTGTCTCTTGGTCTATGGGTCATAGCAGTAGATCCAGCTTTCATCGCAGGTCACCAGAGCATCAAGAACTGCGGGATCTGAATTGATCAGCTTGACCATCTCCCTGCTGTCATGACGTCTTTCTTTCTGATCTTCTCTGAGCACCTTTGGGACAAACTTTGCACAAATCTTCCGCATCTTCAGTTCCTCGCGAATAATTGTGTGTACAGTTTCCACACTGACATCAAACTGTGCACTTATTGTCTCTACAGACACACAACGGTCATTATCTGTGAAATTCTTTATTTGGCCAATCAACTCTGGTGTTCTGACTTCCTTACTCCTCCCACACTTCTCATCATCCCTAACAGACTCCCTGCCTTTCTTGAATCTCTTATGCCACTCAAAAACTGATGCTCGATTCATGCAAGATGCTCCAAAAGCAGTCTGAAGCATTCCATACATTTCTGTGGTATTTTTTCCAAGTTTACAAGAGATTTTTATTGCATATCGTTCTTCTAAAGTGTCTTCACGTCCAGATTGCATTTTTGAAATTCACCAGCTTTGACAATCAAGGTTTAGTAGGGTGTATTCCAATTGCTGCTGTAGCTGTTCATTTGACCCTGAAATCCTAAAAATTGGTCAGTCATCTCATAAGATGTATAGCAATAACATACTGAATTTTCAAGAGTATGACAATTTTAAATGCCTGTACAAAAAAAAAGTCTGGAAACTTATTGAAGGCACCTCGTATAATCAGGAAAAAATTACAATGTTTAATTATGTATTTGGTTTGAGTTTGTATCAAAGAGAAGAGTTTTATGTTTATCAGTTGTATGTGTGAGGAGTTATAACCTATTTTATTTCCAAAATGTTCTTAAAAATTTCCACTAATAATGTTTGAAATGAAATTTTAGAAAATTTTATTCTTTTCTTCCCTAAAATAACCATGAAAATAGTTTTTTTTTTACTCATCATACAAGGTTTCCTTATTCTAAATAATTTGGAAGAATCATTTTTTTTAATCTTTACTGTTTATATTTTGGATAATATATACTTCAGCTTTCCTAAAATAGCATCTAATGTTTTATAACTAAAATAGTGCTGTTGTTTAATAGCTAGTATCTCTCGGCAAAGTAATGCAGGAATCTCTTCTGCTGTTTCATGTGCCAAATCCACAGTGCTCATAACAAGACTCCAATGGATCACCCAACCTGATTTAATACTGAAATCACCAATAAAGATATAGTGAACACTGTTCTTGCTGACAAGGTTATCTATGTTCTAGTAGACAATGCTCACTTCCTCATCAGTGTGACTCATGGTTACAATATAAACCCAGATCATATTGTGATATCTGTCATGGATCCTGACAGTAGGTAGTTGGGCAACTGAACTGCAAAACAGACTCTTTTTTGACAGGTGTTGTAGCCACTACTATTATAGAAGCAGTGGCTACTGTAGTAGAAGGTAAGGTATTTTTCCACCTTCCTTCTGATTTCACAAAATCAGATGACATCAAACTTGATCCTGTTTAGCTCAATCGCAGAATTGTTGATTTGAAACGGAATCCCGTTTTTTATGCAATCATTTTCCATGTTAAATTAATCATTTATTTATTTATCTTTAAATATAATACTGAAAAACTATCTGTGTTTTTGTAAATATTTTAATAAATAAAACATGACCTTGTTATTTCTTTTAATTTTATTCTTTGTAAATATTTCTAATTATTTTTCCTTTTCAGACCTAAAGAAGAATTTTAAAATTCAGTTTCTGCACTCATACAAAAAAAAAATAATTCCTAGAAAATATTTTTATCTTATTTTAGAATATTAAAAAAAAGTTGAGAAACTGTATGTAACAAAGCAGATCAAAGTCAGTTAGTCCCCCTCCAAATAAACTGTCTGTCTCATTGATTAAGTGGAAGTGGGATTTATAGACAATAGTTTTAACCTAAAAAAAAAAAAATGAAAGGAAAAAGAGCAAGATCAAAGCAATACATTTTTAATAATCTATTTTTTTGGTTTAATTTTATAACTTGTTATTTTTATGAAATGCTACATTTCTCTCATACAATTAAGAAATATAGAAAAAAGTTTTCTTCTTTCAACACCGGACTAGAGTCTAAAATTGACACAGGCACATTGCAATTCTCTCTGAATGGCTGAATCAAATCAACCCTCAAGTTCAAGAATTTCACCTGCTCAGCCAAAAAGAAAAAAAATGACCCCAGTATCTAAAATTTGTGCTAAAGCCAGAGTTGAACAATTTCCAGCTGACTTTTATGCAAAAGATAATATGCTTTTTGCAAATTTTGTCTGCATAGCGTTGATATTTTTAGGGTTGACACAATCAAAGACCATATTAAGTCAAAAGTTCCCATGAGAAAAAAAATCTTCAATAGGGTCATCTCAAGTGAAACAGAAGACAATAACATTTTTCAAGAGTAAAGAGATACGAGATGAATTTATTCTTGATTTTTTTAAAAATGTGCACTTTATCTGACATTCCCCTTCACAAAATTAATAAAATGAGACCATTTTTATTAAAATACTGTAAGGAAGGTGGCTCTATTCCAAATGTCAATTGTATTAGGGAGCTTCATCTACCAAAATTATTTGCTTGTCACTTTGCTGCTCTGAAAGCCAAGCTTGCTAATGAATCTATTAGTATCATAACAGATGAAATAACTGACTGTCGTGACCACAGCATTTTGAATATCATTGAAAGCATTCATAGTGAGTCATTTCTCATTGATGTTGTAACTGTCAGAATGTAATCATTAAATTATAAGTCAAGCATCTATCCGAGCTGTAACTCATGAGGATACTGAATTTGAAAAGATCATTGCCTTTGTAACAGATTCAGCAGCCTATTGCAAAAAAGCTCATAGAGAAGTCTTATCAGCTACCATGTATTGTGTTTGGCACACATTTTAAATCTCATTGGTGAAGTATTCTCACATTGGCCAGCATTAGATAATGCTACCCAGCTCACTACTTTCATCAAGTCAGGCTTTTTTTAGAAAGCAGAGTTGAAAAAAACAAAAAAAACAAAAAAAAAACGATATTTGAAATGGCTTGAAAATTATTTACCTAAAGAACAAGTGAAACTATGCCCTGTACCAGTGGTAACCAGATGGAATTCCTGGTTTAATGCAGCCAGATATCACTCATCCTTTATACAGTTTTATGAAGGATTCTTTAAGCAAGAAAAGAGTCATGACCTTGCAGTAGATAGAATTCTAGAATTAGTAGATGGTGGTCAACTACATCATGTCTCTTTCCTTAATTTGCGCCTAAATCTGTATTTTATAACTGGGAACTGCACACGTTTAATAAAAGCTTTGACAGGCTTAGAAGAAACTAAGTCTCCACTTGCATGTGTTGTTTATAATATGATGGAAGATGTGAAACAATATTTACATGCTGGTATATCAAAATCAATATTTGGCCTTGAAACTGATCGTCTTCTGTCTAAGAGTTATCTCAAACTTTCAAGATTTGTTCAGCGTATCTTTTTCTAAATTGAATAAATACCTGGAAGCCCACCCCATGTATAACTTTTACAAGGCAGCTCGTATATTTGATCCAATACAGCTACCTTGTATAACTCATGATATTGATAGTTTTGCTGCTATTAAAGACTTTCAAGATCCTTCTACCAAACTTGTAGAAGGATTCCAAATTTATGTAAATTACAAAGATGACTTACCAAATCCTTTTAATATCCCAGCATTTTGGAATGCAAATAAAAGCAGATTTCCTCTTCTACAACAGATTGCCAATAAGGTCATATGGATGCCTGTTACCAGCATTGATGTTGAATGTTCATTTTCTCAGTATAAACATTTAATGAATAAACAACGTGAAAATCTAACCTTTGAGAATACCAAGCAATTTACAATGTTATACTTCAATGGAGACTTAGAAAAAAGATTTAATGATTGCTAATTTTATAATTTGGGGAATATTCAATTTCAAATTTTGAGCTGTTTTTCAATTTGTGATTAATTTTATTTAAAGTTTGAATTAATGTTTAAATTTTGTTAGCGTGTTTGAATTATGATTGAATTACTGTTTTGCCTAAATTGTTGTCAAAATTTTTAATATACTTTAAGTTATTTGTTGTTGATTCTTTCATTGATTTTAATATTGCAGACCACCATATATTTATCAATCTGAATTCTTTTAAATAAAAATTTAATTTTTTTAACATGTTAAAACATGTATTTGCCATTTCTTCATGTGGAATAAAACTTTGAATTATGTTTTTTAAATTTTAATTCATCTCAATTTTCTCATAAAAGTATTAAAAAATAAATATAATAACAAAGGAAAATCAAATTTTGCAAATGTGAAAATGGAAAAAAAATGGAATTTTCTAAAAGTGGAAACGGAATCAAGGAAAATTTGAAATGGAAAATCGGGGTACCTAAATATCCTATTGTCCAAAGAGAGTAATTTTGCATTGTAGGTGCAGATGTTTAGCTTTCAGTGACAGCCTGTCCAAACCCAATGACACTGAAGCTGTTGAAAACTGATGGCTTTTGGTCAACGCTGTCTGTCATGATCGGGGGGGGGGATTCACTACACTTGGCACTGTAAACTGGAGAGACTAGTTAGTTCATGGCTGCTAATCGAATGTGCAGCTAACCTCCTTGTAGGCCATTCTTCTATTCATCACCTGAGGGCACATCCTTTGAATAATGCAAAGAAATTCAAATGACAAAGAATGAGACAATCAGACCAGGCAAAACTCAGGTTCATAGTTTTCCTCCTTGTTTGAGCTAAATGGATATCGACTCCACCAGAGGGTTCAATTGTTCTTTGAATGTTTTGCTTTCCATCCTGCTGAGTATTGAGTTAACCATCTCAGCAAGTAATCCCAATAAGAGAGCCAGTTTAGTGACCAACCACACCAACAAGTATTTAGAGTAGAGTTCAAAATAAATATATTGGTATTTTTGCTAACATGTTTATTTTGAAAGGTTCTCTAAAATTCTGAGATAAGTATACCAAATTTCCAAATAAGAACAAAATTTAATCAACTCTTCAGCCTTTCAATGAGATTAAAGTGTGTCTTCTTCTTCTTTAAGATTCCAAACCTGAGGCAGCATCCCACCCATTGCATCAGGAAGGAGAGTTTGAGTAATGCCTTCATAACACTGGTTACCAAGACCAGGTAATTTTTATTCTTGCCCATATGTATTTGTGCGACCACCCCCACATTACATCACATACTATCCTTGTGGAGAAGTAGTCAAATATTACCAAAGTTCTACATTTGTCTGTCTACTAATAAGACCTCCAGTGTTTTTGTGGTATTTTCGGAGAGATTAAAAAAATAGATAAATACTTAACAACTATCAAAGATCAGATACAAATTGTACCCAAGCAAGAAATAAATGTATTAAAAAATTATGCAAGCAACAGTCTGAAAAGTACATGAAATAAAATTGGTTTCTTAAAATTGAATATATGATTATAATCAAATCACTTTCATAAACAGCATTATATATGTATATATATTACACAGCTAATATTATGGCTTTAAATTCCTGTGCAAAAGAGTTTTTTTTTAAAGTTTGATTAGTTTAAAATCAGAGAAAAATATAGCTATTAACTTGAGAAATATATTTTCTTCATAAAAGAAGTTTCAAGACAGAAAAAAAATTTAAATACATTCACAGGTTTTGTCTTGTTTTAAGAATCAATGTTCACGGGTCTATCACAAAACTTGTCTGTATCCACAATTAAGCAAGCCATATAACAGTTAAAATATTGTAAAAAATCAGATATAGATTTTTAAGTGAGAAAAAGTTTATATTTATGAGACAAAAATTATTGTAAATTGTACATTAAATATGTATTGTTGGTACACATTGACAAATTAGCACAATTGAAACATTAAAATAAACAGTAAAACCTTTTTAATGATATAAAAAAAAGTATATATTTTTATTTTATTTTGTAATTGAACTAAAATTCCACAAAAGAAAAACCAAATACACACACACAAAGAATTTACAAGAACAAATCAGTCAGAACATCAAGTAATATGGAACAAATAAGTAAGTGACTAAGCAAAAAAAAATAAAATAAATAAATAAATAATATATATATATATATATATATATATATATATATATATATATACACACACAGAGTGAATAGAGAACAATAAAAGATTATCTATATAAAACACTCAAAAGAAAAACACTGAAAGAGTGGAAGAAATTCAGTGAAGATAAAACATGTTTAGCACACAACAGCAAACAAGTGAGAAAGAAATCAACAAATAAAACAAATATAAGATAATAAAGAGAGAACATGAAAATAATAAAAAAGACTTAATATAAAGAAGTTATTATATGAGATGATTTACTAAATCCAGAGACAAAGAATGAAACAAAAGAAAAAAAGCTGCATCCTGCCAAGCAAAGCACAGAAGAAGAAGCAGAGCCAAGGAGAAAATGATGAGGAAAAAAAGCAAAAGATAAACAAACAAGTCTTAGATAATTTAATGAGAAAAAAAAACTACTCAAGCAAATTAATTGGCAAGAAATAAAGTTTGAAACTAATCACTTAGTTTCTTTTTTAGAAAGACTATAACTACACAAAAGAGAAACATTTAATTTCTTTTTTTTTTTTTTTTTTTTTTTTAAAGCATTCAAAAACTTTAAGAATGATGACCATCACTATATGTAGACATTCTGATTTTAACAAAATATGGAATTTGAATAATATTTTTTGAAACAATTTAAGGTGATCAACTTAACAATGAGACAAGATGAAGAAGACTAATTGATCATTAACTGGACCAAGTCCCATTGACACAAGAATTTAGAAAGACAGTTGTAAATTATGATGGGATGTGATAAGATTGATACAAAGAAGTATCATAGGCATTATATTTACCTTTGTTAATCAATAACAAATGGACTATATCTGGTTAATATCTAAAATGTCAGGCACAGAATTGATTGGCAGAAATTAAATAATTTTGATTAAGGATAAAGTCTTTTCTTAGGCAAATACATTTTTGAAACATTTTTAAAATCATACATATTCTAATTTCTGAAAAACTCATTGGTTAATCAAAATCATAACAGATTTGAATACCATATAACAACCAATCCACTATAAGATAGCTTAGCACTCCTGCTTGTTGGAAGTACATTCTATTTTGGAGCTCTATGAAAGCTCTGTATATTTCTTCTTGGTCAGTGGAGTATCAGTTGCCTGGAGATGCTATGCTAATGTAATCCATGAATTGTTAGACCATTTGCAATTAATATTGCTACTGTGCCCACTTATATATATTTCAACTAACAGACACCAAATAAAATTAATTGCAAAAATGTCTTAACTTTTCAAAAAAAAATTATAAAATTAAAAATAAAATCACAACTGCAATAAAATTAACCAATAAAATTCAATACAATCTAAAACATATTTCAGTTTCTTTTCTTAAGAATATTAAAATGTTATAAATGCAAAACATCTTGTGCATGATAACATTTTTCTTCACAGAACAGAATATTAACCTATTTTTAATTAAAATCTAAGATAATTAAAGTTCTACAATAAAAATATTAAATTGATTAATGCAAAAAGCATAAATTACAATTCAAAGCAATACAACTTTAGAAGATGAAGCAAAATGTTTACAATTTGATAAATGAATATCTAGATAACGCTAATTTTATGTCTATATTGCCATGTTTTTCATTTTTTTTTTTTTTTAATCTAAAGAGTGATTTAAATTTTATTCAAAATTTCAAACTGACTTTTTTTAAAGTTTTTTTTTCTTAGAAAAAAAAAAGAAAAAGAAAAATCTCAATATTAAAATGAAAGCAATATATAAGGTGATCACAAATTAAAGCTGATTTCAAACTGCATATACATATTCTCCTAAATTTTATGATATAAAAAGAGTTTGCAGACATCATAAATAAATAAAATAGAATAAAATGAAATTTCAGGATGAGAAATTAAGGTAAACGATTTTGAGGGGGTTACTTTGTTTTATAGAAAGTAAGAAATATTGTGGAAGAAATACAGAAAGGAAAGAGAGGACTACAAACTAACTAGATTACAATACACACAGAAATAGAGAGAGAGAGAGAAAGAGAGAGAGAGAGAGAGCAAGCAAAGCAAGAGAGTAGTGAGCAGCAGTTCCTTGCCTGCCAAAGCCTTTGCATTCATTGGTTTAGATGCCTCCTTCATCAAGTGAACTGTATGTGTGTCACAATTCCACTTGCTACCACCTGAAAGGATGAAGGGTCATGCAACAGACACAAGTCAATGCCTACATAATTCTGATTTTTGAAATCTATGAGGAGTGATAGATGAAATACACAAAAAAACAAGTCTTTTAAAAATTATCTATTGCCATCAAAATAGTTGATATGAGGTAAAATTAGCAAATGAACTGATTTAGTGATATAAAATGAGTCACTTATATTAATAAATATTATTTTGTGTGTATGGCAAATTCGTTGACAGTAAAGTCATCGTATGGTAAATTTATAACAGGTAAATTATGTGACTAAATGCAGAATTTAATCATTGCTTTTAAATGGTTAGAGAAACCTCATTTTATAAGAGCAATTAATCTGATACAATGAATTTACCAAGAATCATATTATTTATTGTCTTAAACTTCACAGAAAATTATCAGTGTTACACAACACTCACAAATACAATGGATTACAAAAGTTTTTACAAGTTTTTAGTATCTTGTCCAAATGTTCTTTTTTGTAATAATCAAAAACAGCTTCAATTATATATTCATTTTTTTTTTCTTTAATTAAAATGTCCAAGAAGACTAAACATTACAGAAAATTGAGAAAAAAGATTCATTAAAAAAAAAAAAAACAACAAACTATTAAGAATTAAACCTTTTCAATATTTACTAGTTATGGCTCTAGATTTTTGTCAACACAGGACAAAATATATTAAAAACATAAAACCAATATAAAGTTTGCATGTTTGTTCAGCCTATGAATGGCCAGACCAAATAAACAATTTTATGTGTTGTTTCATATAAACACGATATCCTTGGTTACACAGGTTATGTAATAAACTAAAATTTATGTGGTGAAATAGAAATTATAATTTAATGTGACAAAACAAAAACATAATGTATTATTTGACCAAATGATATCATGTTCTTTTTTTAAAACTGAAACCCCTTAATCATCATTCTATGATTGCTGATAAAGCATGGAACAATGATTAGGAATTTACAATAAAATTCAACAGAAATTAAGATGATAGAAATACAAATAAAAAAACTAATAATTTAGAATGCTTTACCAAAGAAATTTTAATGTTTTCACAACCTAAAAATCATAACTGTACCACCACAGTCAATCTCTATCAATCTGTTATACCTTTTATCAATATACCAACCTGAATAATTTCTGCCTCATGACATCAAATACATCATCATAATTAACAATTTTAACAAATCAACTGCCAATAGTTCCTTATTTATTGGCCATTACAGCATCAACTCTTTCACATATTAGTCTGTGTTTGCCTTTCATTAATATAAACATCTAGTGACTCTTTATCATTTTATTTTGAAAGAACAGAGTAGTATACAAAGAGAACAGATGGATAACTTTTAATATACATTTATTTTTCTGACTAAAGATACAATTTTAGAATTAGCAGTAATACTCTCATCAAAGTGTAGTCCAGAATGAGTTTGATTCGTTTATAGTTGCTATGTATAAAAACTTAGATTATCTGACACTCGTTGGGGATTTGGTCTTGTCTCATGGCATATCAACCATTTTAGTTTATTTAATGCCAAATCCACTTTTATACATATTTTAAACAATACAGTTTAGCATAGGTACATTTTTTTGTTTTTTTTACACTCAGTAAAAATGTAAAAACTGTTTTATTTCAAACAATTAACTTTAACATAAGTACACAGTTTAAGTGTCAAAAACAGTTCTTCGTAAGTTGGTTTGGTTTTATGTCATATCAAACATTGCAAATTGTTCAAAGACAAATCCTGTTTAGCTTAATATATTAAATACACATGGTCTGTGATCATTTTTTCTATTAACAATTTTAAACCTGAGCTCATTTTTCCATCACAGTTAAATGATTTCAAACATTTCTATCCAATAGATATCATTCCATTTACTTTTCCTCATTTGTTTGCACACAGTTAATCGGTTGTTTGGGTTTTATGGCATATCAACCTTTGTAGGTTAATTAATGTCTTAGATTATCTTAACTTCTCTTCTCAAACAATGTGTACATGTAAAGTGTACATGTTCTTTAGCATGTAGCCTACCAATGCATAGGCTTGATCTCTCTTTCTCTCTCATAAATACTGTTGTCACATCTCCCAGTGGCTAGATGAAAAATGCCAACCAAAGAAAATGTAAGCAAAAGAAAAAGAATGCTTCAACATGTCAGTGAAGAGGAAAACATTTTAACTTAATGTTCAAGTTTTCTTTTTAAGAAGTTCTTTTTGCTCTTGTATCTATGCAAATTTATGGCATCTTGAAAAATTTCCTCCAAATATTTCTGGTTTACATCTTATTCCTTCAAATTTTCCATTGTCAATGATATGTCAGTGAAGTTGTGTTAAAATCACAATTTCTAGTGTCACATTCAAAATCTCATTAAAACTAATTGACTGAAATGACCAAACTTCATTCATGAAACTTCTGAATTACACATTTTATATCATATTCATATTAAATTGTTGCCAATGTAGTTAATATAAAGTAAAACTTGTAATATTCAAATGCATAATTTAGAAATCAATTTGATATTTTACATAGTGAACATCAAACATTAATAATGCCAACCAAAAATCAAATAGTACAACTTAGGCTCAACAGTAAGAAAAGGAAAAAAGTTCTCGGATCAAAATACTTTTGAGCTTATCCTGACGCAAAAATCAACGATCAATTTACCATAAAATTAGACAAAAATTTACACACAATTAGTTTTTAAAATTCATTTCACAAAACAAAATCACATTTACTTTTAAAGATAAAACTTCATGAAACCCTATTAAGATAAAAGAATATAAGTAAAAAACAGTTAATTTTTGTCTTAATACTTCTATATAAAGTGGAAAGATTAAGCTGTGATATTTTTCTTTTATATAACAAGTGTCATAAACACAGTAGAACATGTACAGTGAATCTGAGGGTGAAACAAATCAGTGAAAGCAAGTGGATAGGAATAACAGTGCAGTAATATATTGGTAAACACTAAAGAGAGTAAGAATTCTCATCTATCATGAGTTATAAACTAAGAACTGAAGTTGTCCTAATGTGTTTCCAAGACATCACCATCAAACATAATTTTCTCACATGCGGATAAAACTTTGATAGTGGATTACTAAAACAGGAGATAAATTTGAGTTAATGATTTCATTGTAAAGAAAATAGTTTCTTCTAATGAACCTACATGAACATCTCAAAGAATTATTTTCCCATTCTAGAAAAAAATATCTTAACATTCAGATAAAGAAAGTTCTTCTAAGCCCAATTAGATTAATTTAAGTAACTTTTAATGAGTTATATACTAGTGTAATGAACAACCTTTTAAGACCATTTTTTTACCTCAAGAACAAAGGGTTATTCCTTATTGGACTAATGTTTTTGAACACATCTAAGCATACCATTCTTCATCATACATAATATATGATAAAAACACCTATTTGTGGCTAAAAATTAGGAGTTGTTACAATAATAAAAGAAATTACAAAAAGAATGAAAGCAAAATAAAATCCTGACAATGGAGTGAAATATATGACAAATTTTATCATTCAATATACAGTGTGTCTAAAAATGTTTATATTTCTATGAGTGTCCCTTGATGGCATGATTTTAAAATATCCACCTGTTCATCACCCTTGTCAATGCATTATTGGAATCTTTTTTTTAA
The DNA here is from genome assembly GCA_963585895.1 of Sepioteuthis lessoniana. Classification (NCBI taxonomy): domain Eukaryota; kingdom Metazoa; phylum Mollusca; class Cephalopoda; order Myopsida; family Loliginidae; genus Sepioteuthis; species Sepioteuthis lessoniana. Next base: position 83,422,912 of record OY757912.1, on the reverse strand, counting down.
ATCACTTGTGAGAGATTTCAAGAATGTGATGACAGGGATGGGGAACAAGTAGAGAGTGTTCAAAATTATATTATAAAGGTATTCCCATAAGGGTATTAACACGTTTTTTTTAATCATCCTGTAAAATTAAGATTAAGAAATTTCTAAAAAAAAAAAAAAAAAAAAAAAAAAATTCATGGTTCCTAATTTTTTCTTTTTCAAGTTCTTTATTAAAATGATTTTTGAGAAAAGTATTCCAATTTTACTATTTACTTAGATCAATTATAAATAGAGATATTTTAATATAACTGAGAAGTTAATAAACTACTGACATGACAATTGTCCCTCGAGTTTTTAGTAGTTAGTATGTGCTAAAATGTTATATTGTGCCCTTTTTTCATATAACAAAAGTATGCATGAACTGAATGCTCATGTAAACAAACTTCAAATTGTTTTGAGATAATTTTGGTACAGCCTATATCACATGGCTAATAAAACTGTATTGTTAACTGAAATAATAATTTTTAAAAACTACTACTAATTCTTGTAAGTTTAAGCATAATATTTGGTTATTACATTATTTTTAGGTAACCAACTTTTTGTGTACACATTTGTTTGTGTACTGACTGTACAATGTGTATGTGTATACTTAGAAAAAACTATGAACACGATGAGAAAAAATATCCATACTTTAATGATGAGAAGTCACAAAGCTACATTACAAACATCATAGTCTTTTATAAGCATTACTAAAACTAAGTATTGTTCAATAAAAGAAAAAAGTTTTCTGTGGTACCAGAGAATGTTTGTCAAATTTCCTATTGAATGTGGCGATATCTTAACTTGAGTTTAAGTTTTGTTTAACGGCATATCAACCTCTGTGGGTCATTTAATATCTGAAGAATTAAATTGCTTTTGTCTTTTGTGCATGTTTTAGGTTTTAAGGTATGAGTTTTAGTTATGTTCTATTATATTTGACTAGATTTTAATGAAGAGATTGATTTCTTTTAGAAAGCTTAAGATTTCCTCTGGTTTGGAGTTTTTGAAGAGGTTCTTTAAATTGTTTGTTTGGTAATGTTTTGGGCGAATTTGTCTAAACCTGTCATAGTCATATTAGCTAGAAAGAGACAATCTTGATAGTTACATTGGTATCAAGGGCACTTTGTGTGATGAAATAGGGAGAAAGCTAAATTAACAAACCATTGTCACCAAGTTCATTTCTCACTGTGCGAGCTTTGTGCCACAACTAAACTAAACTTAGTAAATAGCTACATTGGTGACAAATAGTCTACCATAAGATAGCAACTTCCTTTGCAATATTTTAAATGCATATATCATATTTCAACAAAAATATAACAAACAGCAAAAAAATCAAATTACAAACATCTTATCCAAAGCTGATGGCTATAGCTTCAAAGCTAGCAAAAAGTAGGGATACTAATAGAGTCTTTGGAACTTATAGAAACTAGTTAGCAAACTTGACACAGTTAAAAGTTGGCAGAATTGACTAAAGATAAACAACTGGTTTACATCATCTGACCAACTTTCATGAAGAATTTGAACATAAAGTAAAATACACAATATGAATCTTCATTTTTTTAATTATGTAATTATTTTATGTGTTTTCCAAAGATGAACAGGTCAACTACCTCATTAAAAACAAATATGAGTCAGAATTATTGCAGGTATATCTAAAGTCCTAATCTACCATTATAAGTAGTAACAGATAAAATTTTATTTTGGGTGTTTGAAAGTTTTATATGAAACTCCTTTCTTGTATTTGAGGAAAACAAAACCACCAATGTTTATAACACTTTCTTAAAATCTAAACTGCTTATGTTGAAAGACATAGGTCCAAAAATAATGCTAGCATCAAAGACATCTGAACCATACTAATAAGGTTAATAACATAAAAAAAAGCTTTAATTTTAGGTATTTTCTTTTCATTTTTGATTTTGTTTAGGTTTTATGGCATATCAACTTTTGTAGGTTATTTAATGCCAAATCTATTTTTATACAAATAAACAGTTCTATTTCAAACAATTTAGTTTAGCATAAGTACACAGTTTAATTGCCAAAAACATTTCTATTTCAAGCTAATCAGTTTAGTTAAACCGTTCAAATTCAAACATTTCAGTTTAGCATAAGTATAGTTTTTGTTTACACACAGTTAAATGTCAAAACAGTTCTATTTCAAACAATTCAGTTTAGCATAAGTACGTAGTTTAAAGGTCAAAATAGTTCTATTTTAAGCAATTCAGCTTAGCATAAGTATGCAGTTTAGTTCTTTTTAACCCATAGATAGGATCCTATTAGGATTAGGTGCTACCACTCTGGGCCAGAATGGACCTGAGAGTGATGGCAATGAAAAGGTATTCTGCATTCCCCAAAGCTCCAGCATTAGTGGAACCTCACCATCAGATTGTTTAGTGTCATATCCAGGACACTCGTTGGGGTGTGGGGTGGGGTCTTACCCCTCTGCATAGATGTAGTCAGTGTATTCTACACCCCCAGCTGACAGGGCAATTTCATTTTTGAATTTACATAATGTACTTCTGAACTTCAAAGGTTACAGTAAAATTACAGTACAATTACTACCTGAGCAAAATAAGAATTATATATCTATTCTTAATGCCAGAAACCTTTTCTGAATGTTTTAAAAAATATAATTACACACACACACACACACACACACACGGTACATAGGGTATTTGAGAAAATATCACCAAGTTATTACTTTCACAAAACTAATTTAATTGCTTTTTTTTTAAAGATTAATTATGATCGATTATGTGATTCAAGAAATGAAAAAGCAGGCTATTATCATTACCATATCCTTAAAAAAAAAAAGAAAAAAAAAGGAGAGGTGGTGGGTGGCATAACAGTTATCATTGGAGGAAATAGACACGATGATCCAAGTTCACATTCTGGGCAATGCTGTTTGTGTTTCACTTTGTGCTAATACTCTTGAGAAAGGCATGAATCCATCTCTTCTCTCCCCAGCAATGGGTAAATAGGAGGGCAGACAGTTCTTTAGCCTTGATACAGCAACTGGTCTAAGAGAAGAAAGTCTGAATTCAAAACCAGTAGTAGTAAAAAATTGATGTTGTATTGCATCCTGCACAGTGACTTAGAGATGGATAACTACCTAAGTCTTGCCAGATCAATTGTTTATAAGATTAGGAACAAGTTGTAAGACTCTGGTGGAGATGTTTCTCTCACAGCTAGACAAAAAAAGCATTCACAACACTTGGATACTATCAGTTTATACAGAAGAGTCAGAACATTATTAATGACTACAGCAAGTCAATGAGGGTCACTGCTAAAGAGCTTCAGGTGTCAGAGGGCACCATTAGAACTGTGGTGCCTTAGAATATCTGATATAAGTCTACAAAGACACAAGAAAACTAGCTGATCCACTCAAAACAATTACTTAACAAGAAATGCCTAAAGAACATGAGAAAGAATTTGACCAGGACAAAAAAGTAAACAGAAGAAATGACAGGTGGCTTTGCACTTACCCTTCTAACATCCCCAAAGTTATGCACACCAAGTTTCCAAAATCTGTAATGGTTTTAGGAGTTAAGACAAATAAATATCATGCCACACCACTTATTCACACAGATTTAATGTTTCTGCTTCCATTGAAGTGTTGGAAACAGTTATTAACCTCTGAATTGAATGAGTAGCCAATACGAGGCTGTACAAGTTCTAAGAAGACACTGCTCTTTCTCACAAAGCTCAAGTGACCCAAGAATGAATGGTAGACAATTTTCATGATCAACTTATTCCTAATATTTATCCTATTAACTCCCCAGATTTAACCCCCTGGACTACATTAAGTTTACTGGAGGAGATCAACCAGCATCCCTACAATACCCAAGATTTATTTATGGCAGCTACTGAGAGAATAATGGCCAATATTAATAAGGAACATTTGATTCTAACCCTACATTTAAGCAATCATTGATGCTCAAGGTGGTTTTACTGAATGATATTTGTAATATATCTAGTTAACAATATGTGAACCAATATTCATGAAAATATAGATGTTTTTGCATGGATATATTCATTTTTCCTGATGTTAAAACGTCCTCAAATACCCTACACACCATAAAGTTTTAATAAAAAATTTTTTTTAAAAAGTTAAAATATATTTTTTAAATGAATACTCTCAAACTTACCTGGCTTAATAGGAAGGTTTGGGGCCAATGGTGTCAAAGAACCCTGGGAAGAGGCAATCACTTTTGAAGTGACAGCTGTTGTCAGAGATGTTTGAGAAATGTTGGGAGTAACAGGTACAGCTTTTGCTGAACAGTGACCGGGCATGACTTGAGATTTTGTGACATCAGCTCCTCTTGTTTTTTTCAGCATGATGTGTATATTTTGAGTGGATGAGACAGGAGGGACTACAGTGGTACCATCTCCATACAAAGCAGACCTAACAAGGAAAGAAAAACAATCTCATTAAAACACAATTTATATGAAGGAGATGGTTAGTCCTTATTGTAACATGTGACATTAGCAACATTTTTACTCTATTTCCACATAACAGTGTTGAGATTTTTACAATATAGAAGAGATTCATTTTTATAAATAGGTTCTGCAAAGTAAACTGTTGTCAACACAAAAGATAGAATCTATAACACTATAAAAAAAAATTTATTACAAAATGAATTCTTAACTATTTTAAAACCAGCCCCTCAAACAAATTACTTGTTAGTTGTGTTCTTTTTTACAGAGTAAATTTCACTTAAACCTGAATGCAAAAAGACAAGGAAATTTAAGTTTGAAAATCTAAATTTTAAAAATTCTATTTAGGAAAAAAAAAACTATTCATCCTTTATTCTATGTTGATTAAAAAAACAAATGCCTAAAATATAAATAATACTGAAATTAAACTTTACAGAGAAAATATGACTAAAAATCAAAAAGTAACATTCAAAATCAATACTAACAATTGTCATGGATACAAGATTATCTTGCCTTCTGTTGAAAAATAAAATAAAACCTTTAGGGATAACCTTTATTAACTTTAATAACATAAAATTTTTTAATTACTTTAACCAATTTTTGGTATTAAAATAGTTAATCAAATGTGAAATTGAGCAAAAGATGATGCATTAGAGCTTGAAACCTATTAGGATTCAAGTAGTATATCTTATCAGGAATTTGTAAATCTTTTGAAAAGGCTTAGAGGGATGAACAGTACAAATAAAGGAAGGAGAGAAACCATGATATTTACATGTAAAGCATCATATCATATGCAAAAAATAGCATAATCAAAGGGGTAAAAATATACAATGAGGGTTCTATAAAATAAGAGCATAAAAATAATGAAAAGGTTATGCAAGTAAGAATTGATTTGAGATTAAAAGACAGGGAAAGAAAATAGAGTCAAAGAAAACTAAAACAATAAATCATTTTTTTCAAATTAAAGAGAACTCAAGATTTTCTCAGGTTTTCACCCAATTCCTAGTTTTCCATAATTCTTTTGTTTTAGATTTTAAAAAAAATGAAGGAAAAGAATATAATTACAGAGGTTTTTCTTGTCGCAAAATGATCTGAGATGTTGGAGCAACCCCTGACTGACCAGCTCGTACCCCTGCTGGTGGAGTGGTTTGTTTAATGGTGGAGATTAGTGAGGTTCGGTTGATCTGTGAATAACCAGTGTTACTAATGATTGTTGATGGTGAACTTTGTCGCATTACAGCAGCAGCAGGAGTGGCGACTGAAGCCATACTAGAACCTGGTTTCGGTACAGAAAGTGCAGAGGCAGCAGCTGCACCTAAAAATAAAAATTTAAATCATGAATTCAATGTGTTACTCAATGTTATCTTAAGAGACTAATCTTCACAAAGATACTAATGAAATTAATATATAGAAATTTGGAATTTTTCCGTTTTTCTTAATGTTGGTAACCAAAACTATTTTAAGCTATTTCAAGTTAAAAATAATTAATGAGTTTAAAGTTGATATTCTTTTAAACCCTTAGCTACACTATACCAGAGCTCACAAAATTCATACACCAAGAAAGTTCAAGCACAAAACATTTAAATTTCACTCCATAGAACAGACACCTTTGTTTAAGTTAATCTACTAAAAGAAATTGTTGACTTTTATTAGTAATATTTCATATAATTTCTTTGAGCCTGAAATAGCTTTATGGTCTAGTATACGAATATCACAGATAAAATGTTAATATGACAAAATGAATAAACAAAAATAAAAGTAATCAGCTTACAGGTTCAAAGGGTTAAAATATAATAATTTTTAAAAAATCTATATGAGAATTTAAGGAATCCTAATAGATACTGATTTTTTTTCCTATTGAAGAAATAAACTGTTCCAATTTACTTGTTAATCACTATTCTAGTTGACTGCAAAAATGTCATATCAAATGCCTAATAATTTCTCATTTTGTATCTTTTGAAAAAAAAAAAAAAAAAAAAAAAGCTCAATGCTGAAAGTTGCCAAAATTTTTTAAAAACTATTACAACCAATATAACATTTTAGAATCAACAGTAATGTAAAAGCATACAGATATTACTAGTAAAATATTAATATTACAATAAGGCACTAGCAAAAATATGAGGGGGATGGTGAATAAAAATTAAAGAAACAAACCTCTGGGTAAATGAGATGTGAATGTCGATGTATGATGCGTAGTGGATGCAGCTTGTCCCTCTGTAGAAACCCCTCCTCCTCCACCACCACCACCACCGCCGCCGCCGCCGCCACCTCCTCCTCCTCGAAATGCAGAGTTGACATTAAGTGAGATTGGTGGAGCTGCAGTTGTAGTCTCAGTAACACCTACAGTAGTGGGTAAATGCAGGACACTTTGAGGAATAAATGTTTGCATATGCACAGAATATGCTGGACTTGAGTGACCAATCAGTGAGCTGCTGGATGTACTGGATGTTTTCACATTTTCTACATTATTTCCAATAATGCCTAAAAGATATAAGCACTTCAACTGGAAAAACTATATAGATTTTTTTTTAAAGTTCAAAGAAAAAAATTATTTTATATTCATTTGTTAAAACAATCTAATAGAACTGTTTAACCAAAATGAATGCAGAAAGTTTAGGAAGAATGAATTATTTGGATTAGTACACAAATATAACATTTTGATTTTGTTTTTAAAGCTGACGTGTTAAACTTTGAAATATTTTTCACTAGAATCTTTGGACATTTTGTATAAGAATTTGCCAGGCTAGAGCTATTTAATCTAAGTACAACTAGATTTTTAAAGTTTTAACCCTTTGAACTCTTAGTCCTCAACTCAAAAAAAATTCTTTAAAAAATAAATAAATGAAATAAATAAATAAAATCAATCACAAAATACATGAAAACTTTGCTCCAGGACACAGACATCTTTGTTTAAAGTCATCTGATCATTACATTAAAAGAATAGATGTGAATGTTCACAATATTAAGCATTTTATCATTAGTAACTAATATCTTCCTGAGCCCATAATAGTGGGCTCAAGGTGTTTAGTAAAATAACTCAGCCTAAAATATTGGGCTTTATGAATTCAAAGAATTAATTCATAGTGGACAAAAATTAAGACAAAAATAATCTTTTGTTTTAAAAAATGTAAATAAAATTACTAAAAAAAAAAAAAATTCAAGCAATATTTCAAAAAGTAATATAAGTGAAATTAAAACAACTTTGTAGTGAAAATATATATATATATATATATATATATATATATATATATATATATATATATGGTACATGCAAATACTAATTGGGAAATAGCAGTAAATAATGACCACCAGTATCTTTCACAAATGTGGAAAATGTTTAGGGGTATTGATACCAATTTGAATTCTGTATTACCCAGCATCATTTCCTTTTAAGTTAAATGAATTTTGTATTAAATAATAAATGATTACTTTTTACTGTGAAAAAATATTCTCTATAACTTTTATAAACTTGCACATTTTCTAATTATTTTAATTAAAGTAAACGAGAAATTATAAATGAGTGTACTTGCTATCTTCAGACATGAATCTTAATCCAAATAAAAGTCATGTATTGATTAAGAGTGAACAAAAATGTAGACTAAGCAGTATACTATATTGTGGCCAATTTAATCAAGAAATCAATGAAGAATTGTTTTTGTTTCTTTTATCAATGTCAAATTCTCAGGATAATTTCATACAAATTTATAGATTAGATTAATAAAAGTAATATATCTTACCTGTAGATGTAAGGATGTTTGGAACTGTGGACATAGAAGAATGAGTAGCAGCTGCAACTGATGTTGAGGTTTTCTTGAGGGGAAAAATATAAAACTTTAGGATAACTAAATTAAATTGCTTACAGATTGTTTTTCAGTAGAACTATCCGAAGAAATAAAAAAAAACTGCTAACAATTACACCTAAAATCTATACAAAATTTTTAAAACTCCTTTAAAATTTATAAAACAAAGTCACTTCGAATTTTGTTCATCAATTTTAAATCAAAATTTTCAAAAGATTTTCAAATTATTTCTCCTAGAATATTGCTCATCAAATGATACATTGTTAAAGGAAATTTAAATTTTAATAAAACAACTCTCTAGTTTAGATAAAGCACACATATGAACACCCATGAATTAATGCTTACAATTAAGGCTTTTATCATCAAGGCATGCAAACAACATGGATTCTCTTGAACCTCTCTTACTATCTGTCCCTATCAGTCAAGTCCTCTAGATAACATCCAGTGTCCATAAAGAGCTGATGAATGTAAGTTTTTACTGGTTAGTCAACAGTGGTGTGTCCATATGTAGGAGTCCATAGAAGAACATCACTTATGAGTTCATCCTTAGTGCCTAGGATGGTTTACAAGATGTGAGGTAAATAGCCATACAGCTGCTGTTTTAAAGAGAGTTGCTTCCAGGATTTATTAAAAATAGCACACAACATCCTAATGTAGTTCCCAGTAAACTTTCTCAAAGCCTTTTGTTAAAGTCCAAGTGGTGCAACCACACATTAGTATTAATACAGCTACAGATAGAAAGAATTTCCATTCTATTTCATCAGATCAGATTTTTATACGGTCTTTAACCTATTAATAGTAATCTATGCCTTATTTATGAGTATACTGACGTTGCTTTCGGTAGATGAGATATTGCTACCAAAGTATATGAACTGGTGTACTAATTTCAGAGGCTTATCATTTAATGAGGAAATGGCATCATCTTGATTAAAACACAGGAACTGTTTTATTTGAGTTCATATAGAGACCGATGCCTCTTGCTACCTGCTCCACAGTATATAGCAGGGATTTGGCTTGGAGAGGTGTACTTACAAGAAGCATAGTCTTTATCAGTAATAATTACTGCTAGGTATCATCTGCTTCTTGCCATTTTTTTTTTTATGTGAAACCATTTTCTTCATTAGAGCTATTAACATTCATAGTACATAATCTAGGCAGATTGTGAATGTATATTTTTAACCTCTGCAATGCTTCAAGTGATAGTGAAGTGAAGGTTAAAAAAATCATTAAGTAAAATATAAAAGCTGGGATATTCAATCAAGAAAAAGTTTGAATCCTGTTCTTCATCTCAAGCAAGATGTTATTTGAAGTTATAACACCATTCAAAATAGATACTAGAATTTATTTATGAATGTCATTCAATAAATAGAGTCAATTTTGCCTGAAAAGTTTGAAACACCGTTTACAGTAACACCTTTTTAAAGGAAATCAATAGCAATAGGGTCTTTCACATCCAGGAAGACTGTCAGCATGACTTTCTTTACTGAACATTACGCTCACACTTAATTTATTTACTGCAAAGTCAATGTG
>OY757912.1:83326153-83403653 GCA_963585895.1 Sepioteuthis lessoniana | reverse complement strand
AACACTTATGGAATACACTGCATAATCCTCTTAAATCAATTAAGTCTAAATATTTTCCCAACTAACAGTTCTTACAAATTGGTAATAACTATCAGATTTTTAGAAGCAATTTCATTACATTTTAATAGGTAAACATTTTATTACATTTTATTAAGTTTTAATAAGAAAAAATTGAACTTAAAAATCAACTATTCCCTTAGTAGTACATTTATTAAAATTCAAAATACATGCCACTTCCAATATATATGTGGAAAAGTTTTGTAAATTTTTCAATATAGTTACATAATATGCAAACAAATAACTATAAAATATGATAAATTTAAATTAACAATCAGAATAGAAAATTCAAGTGCCAAAAAGTTAGAGACAGCTACCTAATATGTATCTCGTCTCTTCCCATGAATAATGGCAGCTACACAACATGGTATAGAGACTATAATATGATGAATTCATAACATAGGTTTATCTGTCCAACCACATTCCAAGGCTGTCCATAACTGAGCTATGTTCATTGGTGTGACTGTTGGGAATTTGGTGAAGATAGCAATATGTTTTATAAATGCTCAATGGAGTTAATAATGAACAGGAACCAATAGAGTATCTGGAAGAGAGCAGACTGTTCCTGGAACCAGTTTTGTATTACCTTTGAATGGTAGACTGGGAGAAATTATTATCTCAGTGGGATAAATCACCATTACTGGAAAATACAGAAAGTGTAAACAGGTGCAAATGGTCTGCAACATGATCTGTACAAGTCATACAAGTCAAGACAGATTCCAGTTTCATTTATGATTCTTTCTAATTTTAACAGAACATGCCTCACACTATTAGAGCCAGCTTGTACATCACCCTGCGGTCAGGCTAGATCTATAGTGTCAGTGTCCTCTACATACAAACTTGACCAAAAGAGTGAAAATCTTAACTCATTGACAAGGCAACAAAGCAGTCTTCCATAGATCTATGACAATGTTCTTTGATCAAGATGAATCTTAGTAACTAATCTGTGGTGTCAATAATGATATGAAATCCTATGAGATGCAATGCATAGTGTTCAGCGAGTTAATTCATTGAGTGGTACCAACATTGATATATGTTTTTCTTTGTTGCCTAGTTACCATCCTTGTAAGTTGCCAAGTCACATTTTCTATCACCTATAAGTAGCTGAAAATTTCATGTGTTGTTGTGTGCCTGGAATTCATATATGTATTCCCATTAAACCCTTGCTACTGGTATTTGGTAAAAACCTAGAGTAATTGCCATCTCAGAGATAGAGTGACCCATCTTTTGGGCCCCAACAATCATTCTACAAGCAAATAGTGTCAAATTCTATCCATATCCAGCCGAGTCCATTTCTACCAGAAGGAAGAGAAAAACCATCCAATGTACTGCTGTCTCTTAATTTTGTGGCACTTCAATATAAAGTTTGAAATATATAACATCACTTTACAAATAATTTACATAGTATTATTCATTTGATCATGTATCTTGCAGAAGATAGAATTATTACCATTGTATAAGTATGGTTTGGTTTCTTTGTTTAATGGCATATCAACTCTTTTTAGGTTATTTAATGCCAAAGCCATTCTCCAAGAAGAACAGTAGTGGTACTATTTAACCCATAGCTGGGAGGATAAGGGGGTTCATACCTTTCCCAAGGGTATTTGCCCGAAAGTGAACATAATAGTGTGACTGGAGAACGAACTCGCGTACTACGATTCCACAGTCCATCGCTTTAACCATTACACCACGAGGACACCCCCTGTATAAGTATGCATGTAAACTGCACATAAAATAAAAATAATTATTCATGTTTATTTTTATATCAATTTAATTCAGAAGTTTCATGAGTTGTTCATCGGTATCAAAATCAATTTATTCTATGTGGAGCATTTCATTTTATTTTCTAAATAGATTTGCAGAACATAATTTTTTACAATTCATTTATTCTTACTTCCAAAGATGAGAGTACAAAAGAATGCTAAATGTAAGCAAAGACTAAGATCTTAATCCGAGAACATTAGAAATATAGGGGGAAAAAAAAAAAAAAAAAAAAAACTGTCTTAGAAGGTTTCTTTTAAAATGTACAAAGAAATCAATCAGTAGCTTTTATTACAAATGGAATTTAACCAATAAGAATGTTTTATTTAAAGTTTCCTTTTCAAGGTGATAAAACCTTACTTTGATATATTCTTTTGATGCTATTTTGTAACTGGAAAAATTCCTTTAAGATATCAAGCATAATGGGGTTTTCGCAACACTGTAAACATACCAGCTACTCAAGAAGGTCAACAACATATTAGACAAATCATAAATTCTTACCAACATTTAAAAAGATTTTCTCATCAATATTTCAAAAACATGGAAATTCAGACAATTTACCCGTATATATTTTGTCTTTTCCTTCAGAATGAATATTTAAATAAAAATATAAGAGCATGATTATATAAGGTTCATAGACAACAAAAAAAATAAAAATAAAAAAAATAATAGCAGCTACAAACTTCAAGTAATAAATGACACAAACCAAAGACGACAAAAAAAGATATTAGTAAGAAAAGACAAAAAGAGACAAGCAGCTTTTAATTAAGAGCACAAATACAATTGTAAATGGTAGCTGATACACTCACTCAATCATGATCTAATCATTATATAATTGTTGATTTGCTACAAAGAGTATTCAAATAAACTGTGTTTTCTAACTGCCTTAATGTAAGGAATTAGTTAAAGTCTAAGTCAAAACTAACTTTATTTAACTAGGAAATCTGTTGCTAATCTAAAAGTGGTTACTGAACAAATTAAATTTTCAATTTGGCTTAATTGATATCATTCAGAATTTATATATAAATGAAAATGATCACAGACAAAAATATTCTTTCTGGAAAGGTAGGGTTATCTAAAAGTGCAAGTTAGTGTATAGGAAGAAGAGACTAAAAATCTGTAGATGATCAAGAGGGATTAACAACTCCTGGCATTCACCAGGAACAAAAACTAACCTTGGTTTTTTTGAGGACATCCATCTGCTCGCCGATAGCCAAGAAACTGCTTAGGCATTACCAAAAAAGGTTGTGACTTGTTCGCGTGAAGACGGCTTGTGGGTGAATGAGGGAAATACTGAACGTATGGCCTATAAACATTAAAAATGAGGAAACAAAAGGCTTAGAAGATGATTTCAAAAGGAATTAAAACAATCAAGTTTTGATGTTAGATACCTGGTCGGCAGCAAAGAAAACCAGGTAAAAAAATAAAGAAACAGAAAGACAATTCAGGAACATGCACAAGTGAAAAAGAAAGAAAATATATGTTTCCAGATCAGATCATGTTCACTAAAATGACAGAGGGAAGCAAACATAATAAAAACTCATATACAAAATAAGCAAAAGAACTTCATTAATACCTAATTTATGTACTATGAATTTAACACACATCCACACACAATATATATATATATATATATATATATATATATATATATATATATATATATATGCATACATGTGCGCTTAGCATAACAGTTATCATTGCAGGAAATGGAATCAGCAATCAAAGTTCAAATACTGTACAAAGCTGTTGACATTTAATTTTGTGCCAATGCACTTGAGAAAGGCAAGAATCCATCTGTTCTCTCTCCAGCTATAAGTAAATAGTAGGGCAAACTGGTTCTTTAGCCTTGGTAAGGTAACCAGTCTAGGAGAAGGAAAACTGAATTCAAACCAACTAACCATATGTCACATCCTGTTCATAGTGGAGAGGCTGTATATATATATATATATATATATATATATATATATACACACACACACACACACACAAAAAGCAAAATAGATATACAAATTGGCCAACATTTCATTTCTAAGTAACAAACTAGACATACAAAATGGAATTTCTACAAGAAATCTAACTAGTTGAGAAATGATTCAATAAAAGTCATTACTAATTTAGATATTTAGAAATAAATGAACTGGTACATTACTATAGTCATTACAAAATTCAAGTGGCTACTTGAAAAGCTGACATAAATTCTAAATCTTTTTATGAATGCATAAACATATGCCTTGTACCAAATCAGGCTAAACTATACAAACATGCAGAAACTGTTCAATGACAAATTAATACTCTAGTATCCTGAATTTTTATACAAGACAAATCAAGTGATTAAACAAATAGAAAATTTTATCCTCTTGGAGTGAAATTTTACTTGAATTTAATATTTTATATCCACACTATAAATTATAGATACTAGCAATACTTATGGAAATACCACTTTTTATAAATTTTCCTTTTTCTTATTCTGATAAATAAATTTACAAAGAAAACCTTTATTAAATTTATCATAATTTTTGTTTGCAAATAAATAAATAAATAAAAAGGAAATAAGGGTAATTACACCTGTAGTTTACCGGACATTGGCATAATGGTTAGAGTGTTTGCCAATGGCCCAGGAGACTGGAGTTCAATCCCAGGTTGAGTCATACCAAAAACTCAAAAAAATGGTACTTGATGCCTCCTTGCTTAACACTCAGTATTATAAGGTACGGATCAAGGGTGAAGTGGAGCAATCCAGGGAAAGGAGTAGCACTCTCCCCTACACCTTGGTGTAGTAGCCATCAAAAAGGGAGCCTTCAGGTCACCCTCGACTACAGTTGGCAACTTACACTTCTTCAGATGTACTTTTTGTCTACAAATAAACTTTCAAAAAGTGTCTATTCCTTTCTTTTACTCATTTCTTCCTATCTCTTCCATTTCTTTCTCTTTCTTCTTCTACTGAAGCAGATGATAAACATCTGATGTATAGTATTATGACTTCTGCTCTCCCTTTTTTATTATATTTGCTTTCTTTTATAGAGATAAATGTCGCAAGTTTTTTTTTCTTTTTCTTTCCTCAAATCAAAACAGAACGGTCTATCATTTACCTGTGATGACAGGGTGTAACATGTAAACAAATGAATTCATGTCCTATTCTATTTGTACAATAGATATTTTAATATTTATATTCTCTATCAAATAAAATTAACATCAATAGCACTAAAACATATCTTATAAGGATTCTATGAATTATATGATTAAGTAAAACATCAGAATTGAAATAAATTTGATGTCCGAACATAATCTTTTAATCTAAGTATGACACAAAGAGTGCATTTCTAAACCAATGAGACCTTTAAATAAAAATTTAAATTATATTAATACTCAGAGTATAAGACTGGATAAAGATAACAGCAATTACTTAATATTACTTTTTTTCTCTTAGACCTTTTTTTTTTTTTTTAAGAATTTGCATCTGCTCTTGCTACTAATGATTAACCATTAAAAATTTATTTTGTTTTTTTTCTCATAGAACAATTACAAGAGATAGAAAACAACATTTCAGACTAACTTTCTTTTTTTGTTGTTGTTTATGTATGTACATATACTTCTAATGTAAACAAATTAATTACTAGAAATAGCCATGTGAGAAACTGTACACACTCCATTACAAAATAAAGCCATTTTAAATAAAATCAAGCCTATCAAAAAATATTTCCATGTTTGCAAATGTAATCTTTTTCAAACTAAATCTTTTAATAGAACAAATAAAATGAAATAACTTATGCTAATGCAATTTGAGTGGATCACAATAAGATGGATTAAATTTACTTGCATGTCAACCCACTGATGGTTATACCCAGAGAATCACATTCACTGTACATTTATATTTACATTTTTGCATAGTTGTTTAATTTTTTATTTCATTGCACAATCCTATCAAATACGAACAATTTTTCAACAGATCTATTTCACTCATAAATATGACCCTAACCGGTACAAACACATAGGGTTAGAGTGGACCTGAGAGTAATAGCAATGAAGGGGTACTCAACATCCCCAAATCTCCAGAAGTGAAGTCTCACCATAGGATGCAATTTAGCTTCATACCCAGGACACCTCTTTTTGGAAGAAAGGTTTTAACCCTCTGCAGGGAGTACAGTCAGTGTATTCTAAACCCTGCTGACAGAGCAGTAAAATTAATAGAAGAAGACAGTAGAGGAACAAATACTAACTTTACACTCATTCTAGAAAAAAATTTTTAAATAAAAATAATGGCAGCATACTTAATTATCAAATTTCCCATCTTTAATAATAGGTGAAAATTATTTATCAGGTTATTAAGTCACACTTTAAAATGCTCCATTTAAAATGCTGCAAATGTTTGTTCTTCATTTTCTCTCTTTAGAATTAATACATTATTTCACAGTCTTTTTCTTCATGAAAACAGAAATGTTAAATATTCAAAATAAATAAATTAAAAAAAAAAAGCACCCAAATCATCAGTTAGTGTCTCATAAGATAAAAAGTTTACTGAACAGAAATCATAAAATGTAGAAGGAAAAAACATAATAGAGTATGATACTCGAACTGAGAATATGGCAAAGCAATCTGTTTTAATTGGAGGAGAAAAGCTAACATATAGGCAGTTAATTATATTATATATAGTATTCATTCCTATTCAAGATTTTTAAGCTTTCATTATAGTCAACAAGTCTTCAGCTTTTACATTCATACTGAATGTCTTTATGCACTACCTGCCTGATAAGAAACTCAAACATGGCCATATCCCTAGCTACAGACCTAATTGACTTGCTGGGATCATTATTAATCATGGATTAGATCTCACCAGCAAATTCAGGAATTCTTTCCTTATTAAAAGGATCAGAATGAGACTTACAACCTACCATACATTTGCAATCACAATTGGACACATCCAACTCTTTTTGAATCCTCTGGACTATCAACAGATTGACACCCAAACACTCTGAAATCTTCACATTGTAGCTTCTGGCATGAATGACATGACATTTTAAAATTTCTGAAACATTGAATTGTGTCATGGAGCTGCTTTCCTCACAGACAGTACCTAACTGATTCTAGTTTGATGCACAGTAGATAAAACTTGAAACGAAACAAAATGCATGCATGAAATGAATAATTCAAATGGCAACAATCTATCCATCATACCAAGTATATAAACATATTTTTTAAATTATAAAGTTAATATTGTTTGATGAAAAATTTCAGAGTTTTGTAGAGAAATATTTTTAACTTTAAGCGAGTGATACTTAAGAGATATATCAATTTAAATATCTTTGTCATTTGGATTGTTAAACTCAAAATAAATACAACAATGCAATTATTTTACATCTCTCACTTGAAGAGCTATCACAAAACCTAAATTCTGTACTATTAGTTGCTTTGCAGCAATATTATTTCTCAATGATTACTGTTAGAGACACACCACTCTTAATAAGAGCTTTCCTTCCTCCATGAAGTATGTTATTTGTGAAAACCTTTCTATGAACCCAAGTATGCACGGCATCTATATAAGACAATGTCTTCACAATTATATATATATATATATATATATATATATATATATATATAGATAGATAGATAGATAGATAGATAGAGAGAAATCATGAAACCTAGTATCCCTATAGAATAATGACAATTCTGTCATAGTAACATAAGACACTTGCAAGTCAGTTTTTCTAAACATACAAAACTTTTTGTAATGTATATTAGCAAACAGACTTCACCACTGAGCTATGGGAAATTTTGATGTTACATAAACATTGTTTTTGTATTTGATGGTCCGAATTTGATCAATTTGAAGCTGTATATTTGAATAATTATTTCATAAATTTATCCTTTTTTTTTTAAATATATTTTTTACCTTGATAATTCATTTATTAAATATGAAGAAATTCTTTTTTTTTTTTTGTTAAAAAGTGTAATTAAAATGTTCTGGCACTATTAAAAAAGGGGAGATATCAGTAAAATGTAAATTTTAAATTAGTTGAAGATAAACAATGGTATCTACATACAGCATTTTTACAAATTGGCAAGAGGGTATTTAAAAAAATTATGCTTAGTTGATTGCCACGTCAAAATCCATCACTAGTTTGGTTCATTTGTTTAACAGCATATTAACTCCTTATGAGTTATTCTATGCTTATAGGTTAGGGAATCACATTCACTGTAAGTTTATATTTACATTTTTGATGTGGTTGTTTAAGAGGGATTTTTTTTTGCACACAATCATCTATCAAAATTTCCTATCTGAGACAAGTAATTTGCACACAATTGTGTAGTTTAAAGCATTTCTACTCAATAATATCATCTGTTTGCAATCATATGGCATCAAGTATTCCTATTGAATACAAATAATTTTAAAACAGATCTATTTCACCAATAGATGGGACCCTAACAGGTATTACCACTCCAGGTAAGAGTCGATTTAGGAATAAGGGCAATGAAAAGGTACTCCACATTCTCCAAAGCTCCAGAACTGGGGCCTTACCATCAAATGAAGTTTAGTATCATATCTAGAATACTAAACAAGTTACTATTAAACATTTTAAAGAAGCATACAAGTCAATAAGAGTAAATAATTAATATGAATACATTAAGTTTGTGGTAAATTTTAAAATATACCTCTTTGTAGACATAAGCATTTATGATAAGTTTTCTTTTTTATTGTTGATATCAGTTCATGGTAAATGATATGGTTTGTGTCATATCTAGCAAAGCAAAAAATAAGATTCTAAATAACTGAATGAAGTTTAATTGTGTATGTGTACACATGTAAGTATAGTCCAAAATCATTCATTTAAAAAAAAAATGTATATCTACAATCTATTCAATTATTGGATTTTAACTATCATAATAGAAATTGTAATTTATAATTTTGTTTATTTGATAAGAAATGGTATTTTAATAAACAAAAGTGGTGATACAACTTAGACAAATCTAAACAGTCACCACTCAAAACTAGCATATTGACACTAAAGCAATCACTTAATAAAAGTATATTTCAGATAAATTTAAGACAGTAATATTTATATGGCAATTCAAAAGAAACACTGGTACCATTAATCATATGAATGAATCAAATAGACAATAGAAAAGGTAATGACACACTACTGTTAATTATATTACTTAGAGAATGTTATAAAACACCAGTTTACTAAATAAATAAAGGAAACAAGGTAGAGCTTATGATAACTTTATAAAGTTATACAAAAGAATATTTAAGAATACAAAAGAATATTTAAGAACTGAGCACATCAGAATCAGTTTTTATGATATGATAGATAGATAGATAGATAGATAGATATTCATTAATTCCTAACTCTCAAATGCAAAATGCTTTGAAAATTATCTGTAGTCATTTTTGATAGAGGCTTGCTCATTATTTTTTTTTCTTAGATTAAAATCAATTACTGCTTAAATCCATCACTAGAATGTTTTATTTTTTAACTCCTGATTATTTAATGCCAAACTTTTATTCATTTCTAAGTGTTTAATTGTAATCATAACTATATTTTCAATGGTCCATTTCAATTTTTTTTTAAATTACACTTTTATCTATAATCATGTTTGCACACAGTAATATGGTAGCAAATATTTCCATCTAATAATATGAATAATTTTTAAGCAGATCTACAGATGGGACCCTAACAGATACTACCACCCCAGAACTGTAGCTTCACCACTGGATGCAGTTTAGTGCCATATTCAAGCCAGTAAATCCATCACTATTAGCCTACACTGCATTCAAAGGATTTTATTGTCTTTTTAATTCATAAAAATATTTATATATCTCATTAATTTTAAAGTAAAAATTTAAATTGCCCACATATAAAAAGGATCCCCTATTTATTATAGATTGGTTAGTATGCTAGTTTTACTATTCTGGTATTACTAGTATGCTAGTATTACTATTCTGGTAAGCAAGATTATTTCCTACTGACTGCTCCTTATGTCTGGTCTTGTATCAAAGTTGGTTTAGTCAAACAAATATTATAGATATAACTTTTCTAGTAAGTTTATCTTCTATTTTCATTACAGAAATTAAAGTAATGCCAAAACTTCCTTTTATTTCCACATAAACTCTAAGAAAGACACAGAGTAAAATAACATTATTGAATAGAGTAAGTTTTCAGTGACAGAATTATTTTCCCATACAATCAACCACTATTGGTAATGTATATTTACTGGTAATTAACAAAGCCTGCATGTTGCACCTTGAAAGTAATGCCTCCTTTGATAATTATGTTGGACCACAATATCAGAGGCAGATTTTGGAGGTATGACAGAGGTTCGTCAATAACCCACATTTTCATTTATTTACCTTTTTGACTTATAGCAGCAGTCTAGCAAAATGACATCTGACAAGAAAGCTGAGATATCACTGAATTCTTCTGTCAAGAAAAAAAATTACCAGCTGACATTCATTGTATTGTTTAAAGACCCAACTGAATGTGAACAGATTTAGATGTTGGGTAATTCATTTCAGCAGTGACAACAGAAAAATGAGAAACAAGCAACTTCACTCAACATGATTTTTAACCCACAAAATAAAAAGTACATCAATCAGATCATCTTTGAAAATTGGGCAAATGAAAGATGGACTATGGACAATATTTTTTCTGATTACGATGCTTATTTATATCCATGATGTGAAAATAGGTTACCTCTTGTTCACTACTGGCAAAAATACATAAATAATAGTGGTGATGTAAAAAAATTTTGTAGCTGAAAATTTGCTCTATCCAAAAGTGTTAGGTTTCCTGTATCTCTTGTTTCCATGGGAATAAACAAGAATTATTACATTTGGAGGTGCCTCTTGTAATTCAACTGCAATATTTTAAATTTCTATCTAATCATTCATCATATAGTTACTTTTCATCTATCATTTAAACTAAATATCTCATATTTTACAAGTTTATCACACTAACACATTATCTGAAATGACCTTTACTTTGAATGCAGCAATTCATTTTTGCAAGAAATCTTTTACTTTAGACAGTTAAAAATTTTCAGAAGTTCATATAAATACAAACTCATTTTTCTATTTACAACATTTCAATTAGAATCCAGGCCTTTTGTTGATTTCAAAAAGACAAGTGCCATTTTACTTCATAAAATACAAGGTGTTTTGGAAAAATAGATATAATTTCATAATCTTATAACTTGACCAATTCTCATTCAAATGATCTATTTTAACAGCATGTAGAAAATCAACTCAAAATTCTATGTTTAATGTCATATGTTCTTTTCTTTTCAGGTATAGAAATGCCATTCAGTAGAAAAGAAAAGAAGTTTTGTGTGTTAAAGTATGCTCAAACACAGTTGAACAAGACTGTGCAGCATACATTTGTGAGAAAATTTGCTAAAAATGCACCAACTGCAATACAGATTGAGACATACCACAAAAAGTTTTTTTCAAAATTGTTCATAAAATCCACATATCTTTAAATTTCTCATTCAAATTTTGATGAATAAATCTCATTTTGTTCAACATTAAACTTGTTTAGGTTAATTTACCTTGACTATGTAGTTACCCAAATATTTACATATCAAATGATATCAATTTTTGTTAAAACACATGTATTTACAATCAAGTAATCATTTTTTAAAAGTTAATTGCATGGTGATATTTAAATACAAAAGACTATTATGTAACTAAATGTTAAGTATTAAAAACAGAAAATAAACACAGATTCCAAGAAATTTGGCACAATAGTTGATGTGAAAAGCAGAATAAAAATGTTATTTTTAAAACTCAAATCACTGGTTATAATTGAATGAGGTTTCAAATGTGAGAGGTGAAATAGACAAAGAACAATAATGATTACCAAGTTATTAGATGAAAGATATCTCTCTTCTCAGCCAAGGCTAAAAATAATAGGAGACTAATCTCTCTAGATAACAAGTCTTGGAGAAGGAAAACTCTGAATTTGAAATCAGGAGCTGGAGTCACTAAGGCAATCCAATATTACTTTCAATCTTTTTCTAACATACTCTTCACTGACACTGGTGCCAAACTGTATCATCATCTGTTCTATCCTTGGATAATATAATTGTATGGAGAAGAGAGACTTGCTGTACAAACAAAATTTCCATAAAACCTTCCACTAAAATAGAGGTAAAAGGTTCAAAATCTCTAAAGTCTAGTGGATGTCACTAGTAAATATGCTTTAAAATCAAATGAATGCAAAAATTATTCAGCTCACCTGCTATATGGAATAATTAAAAAAAACATTTTTAAAACTTTTAAAGTTTACAGTACAATGAGTATATTTCATTCAATGATTGATTTTAATGGCATGTCAACCTGTCTAGGATTATTTTATCTCAAGGCTAGAGAATTACATTCATTTCATGATCATATTTACATTTTTGTGTAATTGTCTCTTAAGGTTTTGGCATACAGTTTGGTTTGGTTTCTTTGTTTAATGGCATATCAACCTTTGTAGGCTATTTAATGCCAAAGCCATTCTCCTAGCAGAACAGTAGTGGTACTATTTAACCCATAGTTGGGAGGACAAGAGGGTTAATACCTTTCCCAAGGGTATTTGCCCAAAAGTGAATGTAATAGCGTGACTGGAGTACGAACTTTCTTACTACGATTCCGCAGTCCATCACTTTAACCATTACACCACGAGGTTTGGCATACGGTTCTATCGAATAATCTTTAAATATATCTTTTTGACCTATAGACAAGACCATAACAGATAATACTACTCGGGGTCTAAGTGGACTTGAGTGTAATGGCAATGAAAGAGTTACTCCACACTCCCCAGAGCTTCAAAATTGGAGCATCACTATCAGATGCAGTTTAATGTCATACCCAGGACACCCCTTTTTTGAGAAGGCAGTCTTACTCCTCTTCAGAGGATACAGTCAGCGTATTCTGAGCCCCACCTACAGATCATTATAAGAGAATCTATTTCAAGACATATAAGTTAAAACCTAAGTTAACATTTACAGAAAAGAAAATCATCTTTATTATGAAACACATTTACACAGTGTGTGTCTTTCTTTTTAACAAAGATTATCGGTTATAACCCATATACTCCAAAATTAACATCAAGATTTTACAGTATTGTTTTGATGAAAATAAATATCTGTAATAAACTTTCATGTTAGTTTAGGCAAAACTAACATAACAAATATTTGAAGGAAATCATCTTATGAAAAAGTGACAGAATTACTTTGAATATTTTTGCTTTGTCTTGTTTTGTTGCCATGATGCATAACTTTTAGATTCACCCAGTTTAGGCTCAGTGACGAAGTTCTATTCTAAGATTGGCAATGGCCATTGAGAGAGAGAGAGAAGACAAAAACAAAGCTAACTTAAAACTGAAGCGAAGCAAATTCACTCGTCAGTTCAGTGCTTCTAAATATCCAGTACATGGATATTTACTAAGCTTAAGCAAATCTGGTACAACCTCTCAACAGTAGGACAGGACACTAAGGAGAAACTGAATTCCCACAGAAATAGCCCAAGATGAATGGCAGGCACCCATATTAGACAGGTATCCGAAAATCAGTTCCAATCTTTAAAACTATTTTGATCCTCTGAGTGTATAAACATATCTTGATTCAGTTGGTTCATCATAAATATCAGTTTAAATGCTCTAATAAAATCTCAACAATCCAATTTTTTATCTATGTAATTTGCATATATTTCTTATATGATATAATGAAATTGAATATACAAATGAAAATACCAATAAAAGTAGCAATATCAGTGATGTAATAAAACAGCATTTCAGAAATGTGAAACTAATGAAAAAATTTTAACGATTCTTTTAAAATGTTTATGTACCCAATCACATTCAAAAGACAAAAGTGGAATGAGGTTACTGATAAATTACTTACAGATTAAGTACTCAGTTGTACTTTTTGAATTACTCAATACCAAAATGTATTTCACTCATTAGGAAAGATACACAATCATAAGGTTCCTACATATCAACAATTAACCTAACAAATCATTCCCTACATCCATTAATTATAGATGATATTCATCTATGAGGCTAGAACGTGACATAAGGTCAGTTTAATGTAGAGTGCCACACAGGAAGTGAACACACCACGGGACGATGCAAAAAATTGCTTAGATTCCGTCGACATTCACCTTCAGGGAAGCCTTACCCATCAGGAAATAAAAACAACCCACATCCCTTTTAGGCAAAGGAGCAGGAGCTGCCTGGAAATGGGAGGGGGGCTGAAAACAAACTGTTATTAATATACCTCACCTCAATCCAGAAGAAAAATAGTAATGGTTTACTTATTTACTAAGTTTTCCTTAGTTGTGGCACAAAACCATATCTATAAGGCACCTAGTGAGACTCGAACTTACTATTAATGGTCTGCCAGTCTAGCTTACTAACCATTGCACCCAGCAATTTCGATTTCTTTTCTTGTGTTATTGCAGGTAATGGTTAAAGTACCGAACTGTAGCCTGGAAGTAACAGAGTTCCAACTCTAGTTGAGCTATTATGTTAAATATTTAGACTCAAACCCTAGAGAAAAATATGAACTCTCTTATCCTCCGAGCTATGGGTTGAATAGTATCACTACTGTTGTTCTACAAGGATGGCCTTGGCTTTAAATAACCCACAAAAGTTGATATGATATTAAACAAAGAAACTAAACAGAAATTTCTTGTGTTGACATGAACACAAAATGAAATTTATACCACTATCTCCAAATGTATGTCTTTTCACAATTAAAACACATACACATTTATCGTTTGGTTTGGTTTGGTTTTACGGCATATCAACCTTTGTAGGTTATTTAATACTAAATCCATTTTTATGTAAATAATCAGTTCTATTTAATATGCTAAACTGAATTGTTAGTTTAGCATGAGTACACAGTTTGTCAAAAACATTTCGATTTCAAACTATTCAGTTTATTCAAGCAATTATATATAACAATTAAGTTTAGTGGAAGTACAGTTTCAATGTCAAAAACAGTTCAATTTCAAATAATTCAGTTTAGCATAAGCATGCAGTTTTAATGTAAGTAGAGTTTAATTGTGAAAAACATTTCTATTTCGAGCTATTCAGTTTAGTCAAGCAGTTCTAATTCAGCTAATTCAGTTTAGTATAAGTACAGATTTTGTTTACACACAGTTAAATGTCAAAACAGTTCTATGTTAAACAATTCAGTTTTGTGTAAATACAGATTCAATGTCAAAAAACAGTTCTATTTCAAATAATTCAGTTTAGCATAAGCTCGCAGTTTAAATGTAAGTACGGTTTAATTGTCAAAAACATTTCTATTTCAACGTATTCAGTTTAATCAAACAATTAAGTTTAGCATAAGTATGCCGTTAGTTCTTTTTAACCCATCAGGTGCTACTACGCTGGGCCAGAGTGGACCTGGGAACAATGGCAATGAAGGAGTGCTCTGTATTCCCCAAGGCCCCAGCATTACCGGGACCTCACCATCAGACTGTTTAGTGTCATATGCAGGACACTCATTGGGGGGGTCTTACCCCTCTGCAGAGGTGCAGTCAGTGTATTCTACAGCCCCAGCCGACTGGGCAATACACAGAGTTAAATGTCAAACAGTTTTATTTCAGATAATTAAGTTCAGCATAAGTACACAGTTTAAACTTCAAAACAGTTCTATTTCAAGCAATTCAGTTTAGCATTAGTACACAGTTTAAATGTCAAAACGGTTCTATTTTAAACAATTCAGTTTAGCATAAATACACAGTTTAAATGTATAAAAACAGTAAACGCCAACCACCGTTTAGTTCTATTTAACCCATAGATAGGACCCTTATCAGGTGCTACCACTCCGGGCCAGAGTGGACCTGGGAGCGATGGCAATGAAGGGGTACTCCGCATTCCCTAAATCTCCAGCATTGCTGGAACCTTACCATCAGATTGTTTAGTGTCATATCCAGGTCTTACCTCTCTGCAGAGAAGCAGTCGGTGTATTCTACAGCCCCAGCCGACTGAGCATACACATTTATGACATTTTGCTATCAAATTACATCTTGAAAATTGAATCAAAGATTTTTTAGAGTCTGGTGAGTCCCCGTGGCATAGTGGATAACGTGCTAGATGAATGCAACATCATAGTAAGCGAGTCCTAACTCAAGTCGCGCTATAGTGTTTACTTTCGAACTAGTACCCTTGAGAAAAGGTATGAACCCCTTTCACCCCTAGTCATTGGATTAAATAGTACTTCTACAAGGATGGTTTTGGTATTAAATAACTCACAAAGTTTGATATACCATTAAACAAAGAAACCGAAAACTTTTATTCATCCATAACTAATGCCAAATATTTTCAAACTAAACATACAGACATGGGTTATATAAGGATATAAATTAAGTCAGAAATGTGAATGCTTAAATAGAAAATAAACAGTGGAAATTATACAAACTGAAATATAAGTTCCATTGTTGATTTCATAAAGAGTTAACAAATTATAACTTTTCATAAACAGTCAACTAGAGAGAAAATAAATATGAAACAGTAAACCTAAGAAATTCTTGACGTCACATTCAGAGTAAATATGAGTGTGCACAGAATTCATTTTTTAAAAATATCTAGATAAATTATATCAATTTCTAAGATAAGAAATTATCTCCTATTATACATTTGATTTACTAGAACTGTATTTCTCATCTCAGTTTTATAACTACATTTCAGCCTTTGTATCTCCCAGGCGTTTCCAGATGATTGTCACTTTTCATTCAATCCACAGGAGCAGACTTCTCATTCCAACATCTACACTCAGAAGTATCTCATACTAGTTAATTATTCTTTTAATTCATTCTACGGAACAATCGCCTAGATTATAAGCATTTAAACTTTGCAGCTTTACCTTGAGTTGTATGTTCAATCTTTGGGTCGCCCAGCACAAACTAGTATAAGTAACATCACAAGGATGAATTAAGGAAAAAAAAAAAGGAAAGATATTCCCTAGCATGAATGAGAGCAGTCTACCTCATTGGATAAAGGATTCAGTTCAAAATTTCAAGAATGTTACTGAACGTGACAGACACCTTAAAAAGGCCGAAGAGTATAAGAGCCAAAATATAGTGGATATAATAGGGCTGGAGACAACTATTCGAATGAACCAGTATATAAGCATTTATTGACTAATTTTCTTGGTTATTCAATATACAGGATGCTCTAGTTGGGAAACATGATAAAAGTTAAAAAAATGAACTATGAATTCAAAAAATAAATTTAGATATTTAAAAGAATTAATTATCATCTATCCATTTTCTATAAGAGATCTACTGATTTAGCTTAAGGAAAATAATATTTTTCCTATAAAATTGTTCAAAATTTTTACAAATTTGATTGAGGAGCACACTCGATGAACATACAAACGTTTAACTCTGTATGTTTATGAATTTATTGAAAAAAAGGTTTTAAAAAATAACAGAAATCAGCTTTGAATATAAATTTTGGCAAGATTACCAGGTCCAGGTAATTACTTATTCTCAGTAATGACAAAATAAGTTTAATAATTTATTAAACTTTTTTCTTAGATGTGGCACAAGGCCATATGAATATTAATATTCTTAAACGAAAAATCAGTTCATTCATTAACTAATTTTATTTGTAAATAGTGCAATTAAAAATGAAAATTAGACTAAGCTTTACAGAAATTTTTTTATCTACGGTTTATTTTGCGATAAGATATATTTGCACCTGTATGTCCAGGCAATTAAAACAGCATTACTTTTAAGAAAACAAATATGAACCAATGTCGTCTGTGTGATTTAGCCAAATACGCAAACATCTACAATATATTTCAGTAAAAACAATTGTTCTGTTATTTCCCTACTGACCCAAATTCAAAACATATTTAAGTCATAAATACAACATGCTTTGAAAAATACCAGATACAAAACCCATGTTTATAACAAAAAAGCCAGTTCACTTGTTTTAAAGGCAAAATCTTGTAAAATCGGTAACACACGATCACATTGATGGGAGAATTAAAGAAAAAAAAATTTTTTTTTTTTTATAATTTTTAAGACCATCAGTGAAAATTTAAATTCAATGCGTAATTACAGACTTAACAATTTAACAGCTACAGAGTTTCAAATATAAAATAAAACATTTTAAGATTTTGAAATAATGGCACTGAATTCAAGTAATCCATCTAAAATTTAAAAATAGCATTTTTTTTTTTTAAATCTGTATAAATGAAATTGAACCGAATGATTTTGAAATGAGACTACTTGCTGTCTTGAGTCATTATTATTCAATTATTTAATAGAAACCAAACAATATAATAGTTAATAGTTTCATAGGCTGAGGAAATTTGATTATTGTCATCAAGACAAAGAAGCGAAAATAATGAAGAAAAATATTTAGAGTAAACAAATAATGAATAAAAGTTTAATTGTATGAAGGAAGTTTTATTCAAAATGAAAAATTAGACAATACCAATATCCAAGTCGACACGTATGCAAATCATCACAAAACCTAATTTAGTTTTTCTGTGGAAACCAAGCTGTCATGAAATGAAATTTTACGTCTAATTGTTATTTACTAAGCTTAGCTTAGTCGTAGCACAAGGCTAGAAGTATAGAGCATCTAGTGAATTCTAAGTCTAATAAACCATCATTACTCTAGAGGAAAAAAATCTTTTAAAATTTTACATGTCATTGTTTTATCCAAAAGTATCAAGTTTTTTCTTCTTTAGGTGTTTACTACAATAATTAACTTAATGTCACTTCATTTGCACAGAAATTTTTTCAAGTTCTAAAATTTTTAGATAAGGTTACAATTATCATTATTCAGCAGCATTCTTCCTACATGAAAGTTCAGGGTGTATATTTTATTTTCGTATTGGTTCATTACTATCATGAATGTTTTAATCGAATACACACCACTTTCACTTTTCGATGCCCTTCCAGTATCGTATGAATTACAAAGAAAGTTTAAGATGGTGGTCAGTCGGCAATTTTTAACAAATCCCACACCAACTATTGTCACTAATGTTACTAAGCTTTACTTAGTTGTGAAACAAGGCCAGATGTACGAGGCACCCAGTGAGACACGAACTCTAATGATTTGCTAGTCTAGCTAGCAAATCATTTACACTCTCCATCCTCAATTTTTACAAAACTAAACAAAATTAACAAAAATTATCATGGAATCTTAATACATTTCCCCAAAAGTTAATATCAACTTAAGTTTAATTCCCGCTTCTTCGAAAAAAAGTGGAAGGTTGAAATGTTTATAAAAATTGCTAAAAGATTTCGTCAGAATTATGAGATTAAGGATATACAGTTTAAACTATTTATATTGAAGTTTTACAAAAATCCATGTTAATGGGATCATTTTGAAAAAATATTAGTTAATTGGAGCAGAGTAAAATAAAATAAAATAAGTGTTTATAAGTAGCATCTTTGTAAGTGAAACGAGTAGCAACACGTGCTTTTAAAAGACTGTCTCTGTGTGTGTCTGTCTCTCTAACCCTTTCGACATTCAGTCGAAGCGGGATGAAACGAACTATAGTTTTTGAATGTTGAGTGATTTTACGGTAACTCTTTAAAATAATTTTTAAGATGATAAAAATAAAATTTCTAGGAAGTTCGATTAATAGTTAAACAAAGAAAGTGAAAAATGTTTACATACACTAAGAAAACAAGACATTGTGTTCGTCCGTCGGCAAGTAAAAGATTCTTTCAACGTAATCAAAAACAAGTACGACTAAGAGACTCTTCGACATCTCAGAATAGTAGAGCACCAACAATAAAAAGGAATAAGGAAATAGTAGTATGGAAGGGGGAGGATCACTCTACTAAGACTTCAATAAATACATAAATAAAAACAGAAACAAGTAAAAACTTCCGTTAAAAAATTTGGAAAAAGAAAATAAAAACACGAAAAAATATCGTAGGACAATGAATTTTTGTTTTATTTTTTGCTAGTAATGTCCCAAAATGTTTGATATAAGAAAATTAAGTAAAAAATTTTTTTACTTCGCTTCAAAAACAAAAAAAAATCCAACTTTTCTTGTTTTTTAATACAAGAAAGAATTACATAGCTAAGGTTAATAGCTAGGAAAAATTTATCAAAGTAAATCTAACTGGCAGTATAATTGTATTTTTAAAAGAGTCTTCCATCGGATGGAGAGAAAAAACGAAGGAAGAAATAAAACAGCACACTTCCACTGTGATAGTGACGTCAATATGGCAGGAAACACCAGTTCAGAGTTAACATTATGATGAAGAGGAGATGCTAACAACAACAACAAAAAAAGCAGGATTAAAGCTAGAATGGTTCTTAAGACCTAGTCAGCTGTCCTTCACAAAGAACATGATTACCTATCAATAATCAATTTGACCACTCGGTTAGAAAAAAAGAAAGGAAAATCTACATAACAGCACACTAAACGACATAAGGTGGTTTAGAGACGTCCTGAAGAGAATAGTTTGCCCCCTCCCGAGCCTCTCAATTTTTTTTTTTTTTTTTTCGTTTTAGCGCTAAGGTTAGTATAATTTTAGATTTCATGGACATACGGGATATTTTTAGGTTTCTATATAAATTAATTGGTCGATAACATGGAAAATGCTGATCACAACTATCTTTTTCAGGAAAGAAAAATTAATTTTCTTTAAATCACGCAAGCTAACCCACTTTTAAGTCCAGAATTTTATTTAAACAAGACCAAGAAAATGTTTACTGTTTTTGTGTTTTGTTTTTTCATCAGATTAGATGTTGTAAAATAAATCTTTGCGTTCTGTTACATTTTTTTAAACTACAGGGATGTCTATAATCTTTCTTTTAAACAAACACAAAAGATAAGTTTGTGTGTGCTAAGTCAACTGCAAACCCCGTAACAGTTAATTTAGTAGTACCGCAACTCACGAATATAATATTGCCACAAAAAATAAATAGAAATACAAAAGGCACCGTTAGTTTTTGATACTACTTAAATATTTTAAGTTTCTGGGGAAAAATCATTCTACAAATGGATATATTCATTTCAGTAATGTTTCCCTGACAAACCTAATCAGTTTGATACTATTACTACTACGTACAAAATAAGAAACCCGGACAACAAACAACACTAACAGCTCGAAAGACACGAGGGAAGGAAAGAAGAAAAAAGTGGCGTTAACACCCAGATATGGAAGTCATTTTCACTTCACCAATAATATACCACCACAATCAGAACGAAGACTACGAGATAGAGAGAGAGGATAGTAGAAAGAGAGAAAAATTAAGATATTCAATTTAAAGCAGAATATATTCGATTAGATGGAAAAGTTAAGAATAATAATGGTAATACTTTTGAAAATATATCAAGCGATAATAATGACTAGACAGAAAAGAGGTTCTTTTCGGTTGAAGAAAAACTGAAGTGTTGGCTGTTAGAACAAGGATTATAGAAAAGAAAACTATAAAAATCAAGGATCTTTTGAGAGAAAGACAAAGTAAAAAACAATTTTTAAAAAAATAGTAAATTGACAAAAAAAGGAAGAAAGAAAGAAATTGCAGCTGGTGATCATTAGAATTCTTTCTGTTATTTACATCCAATCCCACGAATTTGGATGGTGTGCTTTTTACTAATAAACAAAATGTCCTATTTTTACGAATTTTTTTCTTTTTTCTCTTAGTCGCTTAAATCGCTCAAATCTACGATCAATGACTAAAACTATTCCAACCAAGAATATTCATGTTCATTTTCAAATTCATTTTATTCAATTTGTATAAGAAAAACTCTTTACCCGAAAAAATGCACTACAATTCTTTAGTTTTTCCGCGATTTTTAAGACGACTGAAAGTTTTTTTCTTTCTTTCTTTCTTCTTCTGTTACCACTACAGTACACACATAATCCCGACACATACATTGACATTATTCAGAAAGCACTCAATACGTTGCTGCTAGCCTTATTTGATCATGAATTATAATTCAGTATTATTTATTAGACTACGATGACTTTTTAGATCGTTTATTTGCACGAGATGAAGTCCAGAAAAATCGACACGAAAAAAATAGACCAATACCTCGTTCAAACGTACTTCCAAATAATTTGAAATAGAATTTTTAACACTTTGTTTCTAGTCTCAGTCTCTTAAAACAATTACGAAGGAAAAATGGCTTGAATCAGTTGCCAACAACTCGGAAAACGATTTTAGTATAAAATGGTAAAGAAAAATTACTACAGTGTATATACAAGAAAAAAAAAAATAACCAAAAAAAAAACAAAACAAAAAAACACCAGTCTTTCTATTGACAATAAAGACCAGCGTGTAATACAATGTTGCTAGCTGAAGCTTCAAATTTACTCGGGACCTGAGTAGTAAGTAAATAAATACTCTATTCACTTGTGTAGTCAAGGTTGAAATTATAGCTTATTTTAGAAAGGTTTATTTTTATTTGAAAATTAAAACACCGAGGAAATTTCCACGTTTTCTTCTTTCTTTTTTTTTCAATAAAAGATGAATACACCCATCTTCCTCTTTTTTTCTAATAGGGAAATCCAAATATTAGGAGATTATATATATATATATACACACCTCATGATCGAAAGATTTTTAAAAATTGGAAATCTAATGAATATTGAATACATAAAAATATAAACGGAAGAAAAAATGCGGTCTCAGATAACTAAGAAGAATTCTGACAAACTGCTATTTACTTAAATTGTCATTTTTATTCAAATGAAAATAATAAAGATTATAAGAAATGACCTATTTTTAGTGATAATTTCATATATTTTTTTTAAACATATGAACACGTTAGAGTGTATTCACGAAATCAAGGCACGAATAATAGAAAGAAAAGAAAAGAACGTACATTTTTAGAACGTAGAATATAATTTTTTTTTTTTATGATGATGTAAATCATTTTTAAGAGTACAACGAAGATTGATAATAACACATATATATATATATATATATATATATTCTAACCATGTGAAAAGAAAAGATTAAGTAATGTAAGAAGATTTTTTACAGATATTGTTACTTCTATTTCAATGCTAATGCATGAGTGGAAAAGTGGATGACAGATCAGTGTTTAAGGTTTGGTTAATTTTTTTTCTTTCTTTCTTCAATTTTTAGTGTGTGCAGTTTTGTTTCTAAATCCCTCTAAGTAAAACCAAGCGATTTCATTCAGGTTTCTAGGAATTAAAGAAATTTTAACAGAAAGGCAACATCTTTCTTCCAATAATTTTCAATCATTTTCATCAGACGATTCAATTTTTGTTATTTTATTATCTACTTTCTGTACGATACATAAACTCATTTAAATTGATCTTTTAAAATATCTACATAATACAACTTGTCTGGTGACAGAAAATAAGAAGTAAACAGTTCCTTAAAACTAGTAATTTAATCAAAGAAAAGAACCAATTATTACTTGATTTTAAATTCGGATTTGTGCTTTATTATTAAGCGAATGAGGAAGATCCTTTTCTCAATGGATAAATAAATAAACGTGTACGAGAAAACATTTTAGGGGGGATAGTTTCCACCGTCAAAGAGCGAAAAAGATGATCGTCCAATATGAATGAATAATTCTGCTCTCCTTTTTTGGTTTTCGTTAAATCGCTAGAAAACCTTTTAAAAATTTTAAAATCAAGATTAAGTTTTCTTTCATCCATAAATCTTTTTTACAAAATGGATCCTCAACAACAAGTTATACAATTGTGCCTGATAAAACAATTATTTCATAATTTCAGAACCTTGGTGAGACTGACGATGCAAAAATGTGTCACAGACGTGTGTATGTGTGTACCATAGAAACTAAATATGTAATAATAAATGTACGTACACAATAAAATAAGAGGGAATCGAAATAGATTGCACTACACTACAGAATGAATAAAATAAAATAAAAAAGAAAATAACAAAGGCGCCCTCGTTTCGATTTTCTTTTCTTTCCTTGTTTTCAACGTGGTAATCGACTGTTGTTTCGTAAGGTATCACATCCGTACTCACCTCAACGATTTATGTTTCAGCGTAGAGACGAATAAATGAAGGAAAATAATGCAGCAATATTTGTTGAGTCTCTGCCTTGCCGGTCAATGTTTATCCGTGCTGAGCGTCCCTCATGGTAGATGCCGAGCGCTCTACAAAAGCTGATCATCGATTCGACAATTTCGCTCTCGGGATTTCGTAAGCCTTCATCTGATTCGCTAGAGCCGATGAAATGTACCAATATTTTTCATTGGCCGGTTATCTAGACTCTCTGATATATAACTGTATTGCGTTGGCCTTTATCTCCGGCACGTGACTGTATGCAGTGAGGATGGGAGAAGAGAACAAGTTGTTGAAAGGCAACGACTGTGGGTTTATTTGTAGGACACAACGGACGATTCATTCTTTTTATTAGCGAATTTTTGATCTGAGAAAATTATGGGATGTGAGGAGGACTTTACGAATATGGAGGGAAAAATAGTTCAGGATTTACTCTGTAAACTTAACCAAAAGCTGAATTTTTTAAATAATTCGATCAGTAAAATTGTTTATTTGATAAGAAAAAAGAAGCATCTACAATGTAAGATTTAAAGATCGGTATTTGCCTTCCTTTGTATATATATATATTAAAAAAAAGAAAAAGAAAAAAAGCTTTAATTTGGTGAATGTACACTTGTTCCGTAACGAAATTTTAAAATGAAATGTTATCTTTGCCCTTCGATGATCACAAGAGAAGAGATTAAGTTTGGTACTTTAAAAATAAAAACAATACTTTATTAATGAATTGACAATTTTAAAATATTTTTTTATGTCTCGCGATCGAGGAACACAGTCAACAACAAAATAATCTAAAAAAAATTATTAAATGTTTATTATAATTTGAATTTAGCTTGTTAATGCTCAATTCTAATAAATAAACTCAATTTTTATATATTTAAATTTTATACTTAATACGAGGAATCTTTTAATGAATGTATAACTGGATTGTTTTGCTTGAACCAAACCTGGTCGTTTTTCCCTAGCAATGTACTTTTAAAAGGAAGTGATGTAGCCATGCTTCTTAATAGCCAAGCCTTCCTTCCATGTTTTTAATTTTACATTTCGTTGTCATTAACACAAAATACGCACTTTAAAATATACGATAGGAACTTTGAAATTTCTATAATAATAATAGTAATAATGTTAGTAGGCATTTGATAAGCTATTTTCATTCGAAACTGAAAAAGTGTAAACAAACACAAAACAATTTATTTCGAATTTATTTATGAATAATGACAAGGAAAAATAATACAAATAAGATGTTTATTTTTTTTATTCTAACAGTGAGAAATAAATTTGACACTAAATTTTTCTTTTAAAGATTGTACGTTGAAAAAATATAATTGATAATTCTATTGATAAACCTAAGACAACGGATGTTTTAAAATACAAAATATTAGCATAACTTGTGTGCTAGAAACTCTTATAAAACCTTCAGGTAAATTAAAAAAAAAAACTACAAGTCAAATGCGTAAAAGTCTCTAACCAATAAAAAAAATAATTATAATAATAATGATGATGCAAGAAACATGGTTTCCAAGCGTTAGTAGTAGGAGTTAACATATACCTGAGAAATTTATAAATTTGTCTACAATGACAAAATAAAATTAGTAAATTTACTAAAATCTTAACTTCAACGCCAGACCAAAATAAATACACATACATATACATCAAGTCTACTACGGTTTCTTGCAGTTTGGGGGAGTTAGTGCTCTTTTTCCTTTTTCTTTAAAACTTGGCGGTTCCATGAAACATCTTGTTGACACACAATTAAGTATTGCATATTTCCCACTGATGCCAGCGTTTGATGTTACAGTTCAAGACCAGAGTGAGAAGAATTGAATGGTAATTTCCAAAGCTCTCCCCAATTGAAAAAAATAGTGCAATACAATGGTTCTATCCTCTTGCTAAGTTTAATAAATATCAGCTGACTTTTTTTTCTAATACAAAACTTAGCTTAGTCTAGCATGAGAAAGAAATAAGAGCGAAATACCTTAAGTTTTAAACTCATAATTACTTTGACTCCTACTATCATATAGCTGTAGCGTTGATATTAGTTTTACCATTACTCCATGGCAAGGTGTCCATATCGGAAAAATCAATCTATTACTTGAATTGTTAATGAAATATTTTCCTATGGTTTTACTTATTTCTTTTTACTGAAATATAAAAATATCCTTATGTCAGACATAAATTTTCCTGGCAGATTTTTTTTTTTATTGATAGCATTTGCATTGTGCAAAGGGTCGTGAATATAATGCCGTTTTATATTTTTAATAATCCGTAATTATCTAAAACAGATGAAAAAGTGTTTTGTTGATTCTGTAGTGATTTGCATTGTGCGGTAAATGTATGTTTACATGATTGACTGACAAGTATAATAATTGATCTAATAATACCTCTTTGAATGCTTAAATTTTTTTTTTTCAGTGATAGTAACACTCTTAAAGTATAAATTTATTATCAGAAGGAAAATATTATCATCATTAATCTATAATGTAGTCAGTAGTCAGTCTTCTTTATTTTATGCTTTTAATTTTCTACTTTTTGGGGTTTTTTTTTAGTTTCCCCAACACAAACATTTCCTAAAATATATTCAAGCATAAGAATAAATGTATGTAGATATCTTTACTTTTTTTGAGATATGGAAGTTTTTAACTATACATCCAAGTTTATACAAATTGCAAAAAAATAAATTTTTTTTCTTTAAGGAGTTAACTTACATAGGAGATAGTATAACACAAAAATAAATGAGAGTATTTGGATAGCTCCCAACTCTTGAATAAATGTATTGGATAAGATGTCTGACAGAATGGAATAAATGTGAAAACCAAATAAATATGCAACTATATATAAGGCATAAACGTTTTGGCCAATTTAAAATCTAATAGTTTAAAGAATGATTCATAATTTCATGCACTGCCCAAAATAAATAAATTGTAACCATTCTTCAAACTTTATATATGATGGTTGTCAGCTTGATTTTGAGTGTGACCACCTCGTGCTTTGTATCAATAATCACCTATAACCAGTGCTCCAACCACAATCTGGCCATTGCTATTCATTCCCCTCAACAAAAATTGAAAATATGACAATGTTTTATTTAAACTTTTATTTGAAGCTTTTTCAATCTTCAACATATTTTTTATATTGTGTAGTTTGTGATGAATTTTGTTTAGGAATATGTTAGGTGAGCATATATCATTTTTTAATTTTTGTAGAAATTTGTATGTTGTTGAAGTTTCTGTCAAATCAACAGTGAGCAAAGACTTTATACTGTAGTTTTACCCCTCCTCCTTCTTTATAGTCAAGATGCTCTCAAGAGAAGGCATTTATCAGGGTTATGTTGTAAAGTAGTCTAACAGAACTGAGGTTAAAGTGTGAAAATAATTTTGTAAAAACTAGTTCTTTGGAAATTCAATTTTGATTTATAAAGTGCAATGTATTGAACTCCAGTGACTTTCTTTTATTAAATACTACTTTGTATAGATATTTATTGTATCAAATCAACTCGAGGACTAAGTCATATTCATTGAATACCTACTGAGGAATCAATTCCTTAACAATTGTGACTATTGCTCTACAGAGGAATGTTTTCTTGACTATGTTTGTTTCAACTAGTGTTTCTCCATTTAACTATTGAAGCTGTTTTATACTAAAGTTATATTGATGCTATTTGACTGAATTTTGATTTTTGTATTATGAAATAGACAAGACTCATGTGAATATATATTTAGAGTATTATTGATTGTTTTGATATAAAAGGCAGATATTCAGTGGGTTTTTTTTTCAATTCCTAGTTTGTATATAATTGATTTTAAAGGATTTATGTAATTTTTAATTATACTTTTTAACAGGATTTTATCACAGGCATTTTAATTTTCACATACATATCAACATATATACTTTTCACATAAAAACATAAGTCATTAGCTTGACACGGGAATTAGCTTAATTTTTATTTTAAATTTTCAGTGTATACTGTTTGATACAAGTAATTAAATATTCACTATAACACTGGAGACATAAAGACGGCTGTCGATAATATTACTTTTGCTCAACTTTATATACATTATATGTAATTTTACAGTTTTGGGGGAGAAATTTCTCTTAAGTTTTTTTTAGCATGTGGTAAATGCAGTTGTTAAAGCCATATGTTTGTTTTATTCATTTCAACATATTTTACAAATTTAGTAGGATACATAGTTAATGTTCTCATAAGCAAGAAAAAATTTAGTTTGTTGATTGCATAAACCTTGAGTAGAAGATATTATAAACTTCTACAAAATAGGTTTCTTGTCAGTACTTAGTTTTTAATATAAACATTAAGTATTTACCATATATAATCATCATACATCATGTAACTTTCTGAAACCTGAATTTTAGCCTAATATGAGAGGAGTTGCACCATACACGCAATACAAACTTTGTGTGTGTAAATAGTTGGCCAAGGATAAGCCTTGACCAACTATGTACACCAACATTTCCAGCTGCAAAAGTCAAATAGTCCTGGATAGTATCAGATATATATATATATATATATATATATATATATATATATATATTACCAGGAGATAACCCATAAAAATTTTTATATAGTTTATTGTATAAAAAAGAAAAAGAGTTTGAAAAATAAATTTGATTGTTTTGTCAGAATTAACCCCCCCCAAAAAAAAAACATGCATTTTTCTAATGGCATTCTGATGATTCTAAATTGCTAATGAAACATGTCAATCTAATGTTTTAAACAAGGGATGGGCAATCTTTTTCGAGAAGTGGGCTGCATGAGATATGGTTCATCATCAGGTGGGATTGATGTTAAATGTACCTCAACCATTTTCACTAGAGAAGACCATATGCATAAGCATCTACATTAGAAATAGGGAAAAGTTTTTTTTCTTCAGTAAAAAGTTCTTTTCTATAAAAATGTGTCTTAGGTGGGCCATTCAGAAAGTACCATGAGCTGCAGTTTGCCCATGACTTCTAAACTGTCTTTTTCTTTCTCATTCTGTCAGATTTTATTCCAAATTTTACTCATAATTATTGTATACATTTTTACTCAAATTATGCTTTATATAAGTATAACGTTTAACAATATAATGGCCTCAAACCCTGCATCAAATCTTTTTTGAATAAATAAATAAATATCATTTTGCCTCCTGTAATAAAGATGAGATCCTTCCTGTAGCCAATATTTGGCCTTTATCATAGCAAGTATCCCATGATTATTCCATGCTGAAATCTATAAAGTACACTTTCACATTTGGTAAATGTTTTGGATATCAATATTTGTAATATGTAGGTTTCTATCTTACGAGTTGGGTTAGTATCGTTTATTGAAGTCGGAAGAAAAACTAACTTCAAACCAAAGCAAAATATAATTCAACCATATCATCAGTTTTTCATTCTTAAGAGATATAAATTTAAATTAAAAACTGCTCTTTTAATCTGGACTATATACTATATAAAACTTTCATTGGAAAAAAAGGAATTGAGGTATTTTAGCCAATTCTGTGTGCATAATCTACATAAACACTAAATATTCACTGATCTTATGCTTATCCTGAGCATCTATCTTAAAATATCAGCATTTTGTTTAGCCTTAAATATGTCAATATTGATCAAAACTATTTGAAATCAATGATCAGTTTAATGTCAGGTGTTTGTGGCATAATGGTTAAAGTCATAGGAAATCCTGAATGAGTCCATTAGCATTTCACTTCACATTTATGCTTTTGGGAAAGCATAATGAATCCCTCTTTTCTCTTCCTCCAACAGCTATGGGTAAATAGTAAGGTAGACTAAGCTCATTAGCCTTGGTATGGCAACTAGTCAAGAACAAAAACTGAATTCAAACTAGATGTACTCTACTTAAAAATAAACCTTGTGTCACATCTGCCTATGAAGGAGGGTTGGGTAAATAAATATGAGTAAAAGACTAAAATTTACTTTCACTAATAAAACTAATTATTCTTAGGTTCCTCTAAACAGCAATTTCTCAACAGATGTTGTAAACATATGCAAATGTCCTGGCATAGTACTTTTGGATCTTTAAAATCAACATCTCAGTTTGGTTTGGTTTTATAGCATATCAACCTTTGTAGGTTATTTAATGTCAAATCCCTCCTTGTAGAACAGTGATGTTATTATTTAACCCATAATTGGGAGGAAGGGTCATACCTTTCCCAAAAGTATTAGTCTGAAAGTTAACATAATAGTGCAACTGGATTTCGAATTCACTATCATGTCACAGTCCAGCATGTTCGCCATTACACAATAAGAACTCCTCTTCAATATCTAGCACGTTGTTCTTTTTACTACATTAAAAATACATAAAAATAAATTTGTCATGCGTCTTCTAATAAAAAAAAAAAAAGCAGCCTTCTGGTTAGGTTAATGCTTGTATGTAAGCATAAAATTAAGAAAATGTAAACAAAAAAAAATGACAAATTTATTTATTAAAGATTATCTGCTTTTTTTTCTGCATTTGTTTTGAAAGAATTGAATGAGAGAAATTATCAGTTCTTTGTTGGAATTTATTTTCTAATCACTGTCCCAATTTCCTTCCTCTTCTTCAGATCCATCTGTTTGAGTCCCAGCACTGCGTTGTAC
Organism: Sepioteuthis lessoniana; assembly: GCA_963585895.1. Taxonomy (NCBI): domain Eukaryota; kingdom Metazoa; phylum Mollusca; class Cephalopoda; order Myopsida; family Loliginidae; genus Sepioteuthis; species Sepioteuthis lessoniana. The sequence continues at coordinate 83,373,249 of OY757912.1, read as the reverse complement.
TTGTCTGTGAGAAGTCTGTGTTGCAGTGCTTGTTGTATGCAGCAGTCTCTGTGGAACACTTGGCATGTTGATTAAATTCCGACGAATGTGTTGCACTCTATACAAGTTACGTCGTAAGGACTGAGCTTGATTCAATGTATTCCATTCTTCATCACGTTCAGTTGCGTTTTCCTTCTTCTGAGGTTTAAACCTTAAAAAAAGAAGAAAAAAAAAGGAAAAACCCTAACAAATGAGGTTTAAAATAAAATTTCAAATACAGAAACTAATAGGTAAAGGCTGTAATATAGTCTATAACAGAGGTTTTAAACTCAAGGACACCAGAAGGTCATCATTATATAATAGGGAAGATGTGTAGCAGACCAAAAATGAAGTTAGGAGGAGGAGGAGTCCAAAATTTTCATCAATTAGTGCTGAGCTGCAATACAGGATGGTTGGTTAGGTTTTATGGAATATCAACCCTTGTAGGTTATTCAATGCCAAATCCTTTTTATACATATATATCAAATATATAATTTGTAAACACATTTTGTTGATAATATTTTCAAAGGAGCCTGCACTCATTTTTTGCACACAAATGGTTTAAAGTATAGCTATGTAACAGTAACAATTTAACCTCAGTCATTTGTTTGCTAACATTTAAATAGATATACATATGATTTGTAAGTGAATAGTTTGAAGCCATGAATAACTCTATTTAGTATTAATCATTTGTTTGGACTCAAATGGTTTCAAATATTCCTAACATAAATAGTTTTATTTGCACACAGTTAAATGGTTTCAAGCATCACTATGTAACACTAATAATTCAATTTAGGCACACCATTAAAGAGTTTCAAGTATTGCTAATCAGAAATAATAATTCTATTCAACATTACTTATTCATTAGCAGTGTTCAATTGTTTCAAGAATTGCTCTGTATCACTAACAATCCAAATAGACAGTCATTTGTTTACACACAGTTTAATGGTCAAAAAGTTCTATTTCTAACAATTCAATTTAACCTAAGTCATTTGTTTGCATACAGTTTAAATGTCAAACAGTTCTATTTGACCCATAAAGTGGACCTAGCAATGAAGGTGTTCCCCATATTCCTCAAAGCTCCAGGCCTGGAGCTGTGCCATCAAATAGTTTAATGTTATATCCAGGATATTGGGGGGGGGTATCTTACCCCTCTGCAGAAATGTAATTGGTATATTCTCCAACCCCAACCAACTGGGTTGAGGCTGCTAGGGAGAGCCTTTATTTATCAAAATGAATGTGCATATGATAGTATATGTCTGGGAACATGTGAACTAAAACAAAATGTCCAATGTGAATGAAAATAAAATAGAAAAATTAATTTTTAATTATATTCTCAAAATTAAGGAAATCGTTAAAAAATAGCTCGACTGCTGACCTTAGATTAGTCATCTGGAGATCATTAATAAATAGCCTGTGGGCAGTGCTGGACTTACCTGTAAGCTAAATAAGCTATATCCTTTGGACTTCATTTGGTTTAAATACATTCTATTTTATCATTACTTTTTATTCTTTAACACTAACTCATCAAAAATTATATATATATATATATATATTTTATTTTTTCTTTATCATTAACATGAATCTAAAGATTATTTAGAGAGGGGTCTAAATTTTACATTGCTTAGGGCCTCAGCAGGTGAAAGTCCTGCTATATCTGTGTGCAGCATATAATATCAAGCACAAAAAAAGCAATGAGCATAAACGGCTACTGCCTAATTGTAAAATAGTTTCAACAAAATTCACATTAAAGTCAGAATTGTTGCATAAAGTATTATAATTACTTGAATGATTTTTTTTCAAATACATAAGACGATATCCAATTGGTCATCCAAGTTAAGCAATATACTGTTTGGTCAGTATTGGGTTGGTTTGGATATATTTTATGGCACATCAAATCTTGTGGATTACTTAATGCTACAAGAGCAATTTGAAAAATACAGTCAGGACAATCATTGATCAGATTGGGCCTCTTTAACAGCCCAGTAAGAGCCTAAGAGGAGTGTTGCAAGTCATGTGACTACTGTCTGCTGGATCACAAACAGCTCAGTCACAGGATCCCAAACTCAAGCACAACAGGTCACCAACAGGTAGCCTCATTGGGAGTAGTCTTACTCCTCTGCAGAGGTACAGTTGGTGTATTCTACAGCCCCAGCTGACAGGGCAAATTGGTCAGCATTAAATAAGTAACTAAGCCCAAGTGTTATGAAGTAAGAATGGAAATTTTCTTTTTTAATTATGTCATAATACACAGACTCATCTGAAGACTAAAACTTCACAGAATGGCAACTCATTTTTAGAAAGATATATCAATAATAATGGAGCTCATACAATTAAATAGACCAATACAGAATTTTATGTGAAATTTCAAGTTATTGAATAAAAAATAAAAAAAACAATATACAAGGGACATTCAGTAAATAAGGAGAATTCTTTTAAAAAAGCAAAATGATTTTTTTTTTCTATAAATATAAACTCAACATTGTTTGGAATTAGTTAATAAAGATTTTTTTTAATCTAACAAAATGCTCTAAGCTTGAAAAGAAATCTTTTATCACATTTTTTTGTGGCTGAGAAGTTCAAACAATATGAAATTTACGGAAGAATGTGTGATGTGTACAGAGAAATAGGTTTTAGTAAAAAAAAAATGTTTACAAATAGGCTAATCAGCCCAAAGACTGTCCATGGAGTGAAAACACACTAACTCTCCTGTAAAAAAAAAATGTTCTGGATGTAATTGCCAACACACTGTTCTAATACATGAGAGAACTGATGAACTGTGCAAATTACATTTAAGGACATTTTATTCCATTAAAAAATATAAGCAGCTTTGAAAAGTTGTTAGCATCATGTAAGCTAGGCAGTATAGAATGGACTAAGTGTAATGAAACTAGTTAGAACACTTCAAAGATCTCTGTCCAAAAGCCTCAAGAAAATTCTCTGGGAGTTTAGTGGGGGGGGGGCAAATTCCTGCACACTAGATTCAAAGAACCTACCAACTTTCTGATCATTTTTATCTTTGGAATCTTTTTTGTGTACTTAATGTACCTTTCTTAGATTATCTTTGCTTCTATCCTGACTACATAATATTTCTCTTTAAAAAATTAGAAACTATGGGAACTATTTTGTTCGGTGAAATTGCTCTGATAGCAACCAGGTCATCAGAGGTCTCAGAGATGAGGTGGGATTGGCAAAACAAACTTGATTTTACTGACTAGTATCTGGCAGCAGCCACACTGGATCAGTGGTCCGTAAAGGTCATGCTGACAATCTTCTGGGACATGAAAAGGCCCATTATTATTGATTTCCTTGAAAAAGGTGCAACTATAAACAGTGCTCCCTATTGCAAATTCTGTATGCAAAATTCACCTTATTTTTTGAATAACCCTTGTACTTTAACCAATGGACATAGACTTTACTGAATAATTTACAATAAAAAGATTCAACTCTTAGCTGATTTAGAGAAAGAAATTAATAATTACTATTGAAAAGAGCAACATCCATTTTTCTATCAATAAAATTTCTCTAGTAGAAATAAACAACAAAAAAACAAGTACACAGATAAGAATGCAATGAATGAACTAGGTGATAAGAATATGTAGATATCAAATTATTATAGAAAATATAAACAATGAGTATTGAATATATCTTGAATAACTTTTACTTTGAATTTACTTACCCTGGCCAGCAGAGGTGAAGATTGCCTCGATTAGTACCATACACCAGACCACCACCAACTTGAGGTAACCATTTAGCTGAGTTCACACTTACATGAGTCCTCATATCAGCATCCACATAGTGAGTGATGTCATTAACATGCTGAAAGAGCAAAGAATTTTTTTAGTGATTAAAATAATGAACAAGCAATCCATATATAATAGTAATTTAAATGTGTTACTTAGATCCAGGTTTTTGAAAAAAATCATTCAAGTGCTAAGGAGTTGTTCATGGAGTAACTATTATTGTCATAGGAAGTGGACATGGCTACCTGAGTTCAAATCCTGAACAATGCAGCTTGCATTTCAAATAGCACTAATACTCTTGAAAAAAGTATGAATTCTCTTCTTCTTCATCCAGCTATGGGTAAATAATAGGGTAGACTGCCTTCTTTAACCTTGGTATGGCAACTGGACTAGAAGGAAAACTGAATTCAAACTTGTTGAAGACCTGGAGAAGGATGCCCAAGACACTACATAAGTAGCACTCCTCCCAACTAGTTTACAGGTCCAGTGAGGAAGAAGATATGCTATCATATAAAATAGTTTTATGTTGAAAGTATTTTTATTTATTGAATAATGCCAGGGCTGGATTAAGTCCTGTAGGGGTCCTAAGTACTTAAAGTTTGCAGATTTTTTTCAAGAACAATCAAGTGAGCCTCCTAGGACCACATGAACCAGTGGGGGCTGTTACCACACATTCTAAATATCAAACAAAAAATGAATTCAAAATTACCTTCATGGACTGTTCACCAGCAAATTCTTGGCTCAACTCATACACCTGAGCAACCATCTGAAATGCAACAATATTGATCTTTAGTATATATAGATATTTATTAAGCAACCAAGGCATAAAAAAATCTCTTGTGAAATGTTGGCATTCAGCAGAATCTTCAAAATGGTCATCATCAAGTGCTTAAATGTCATCAGTATTATAACACTGTGACTAAGGGCTAGCTGATTATTACTAGAGTTTGATTTTCACTGTGAGCCCTAAGAAAAGCTTATTAATAACTCATGATTGGATGTATATATATATATATATGTAACACAGCAAAATCACTTATCAAAATTTTTGTGAGCATAAGATCATTAAAATGTTCTTTAGAGAATAAAACAATTTTCAAGTCAGTTTGCCACTTAATACCATGAAGTTTGTGTACATTACACACTCACTTCAATAATTTCTCAACAGAGATAACTATTAAATGCTAATTATAGAGTACTTCCATTTATTTGCAATTAATCATGATATAAATTCTATGAATATGATGTCACTTGACACAAACTTAATGTCTGCCAAAAGTGGCCTTTAAAATAGTACATTATAGAAAATTAAATGATCTTTTAAGCTAAGTTAATGTGCCACAATCACATCAGAGGTATACTTAAAGATAGCAACAATTAACTGGCGAAATAGTAGAAAAAAGAAAATCAAATATACTTTTTTTTTAAATTTAAAAAACATACAAGTAACAGTAATCTATCCCCAAAATAGCAGTAAATATAATTTTCTAACATATCTAACCTTTTTAGATTATGTACTAATGATCACACCCTTTTGTGATGACTAAGTTATTTTCTAATGTCATTTTTAAAAAAGCAAATCAAGATAAAATAGACTTTATATTTGGAAATACCAAAACTTTAATTCCAAACAGTTTCAAACCTTCCTTCTATAAAATCAGCCATCAAGTGATAAAATGAAATTTAGTACCTCTGTCTCATAATAGTTATTATATTTGCAAATAAATTTTATACATTAAATCTAACTGTTATGGATCAGAGATAGTATATATTAATCTTTTTGATTATCACATCCTGTAATAGTTATAACATTTGCATATAAATTTTATACATTAAATATACCAAATATTATGGGACACAGGTATTTTGATTTATTCTCTTTTCTGTTCCATAAGAGTTATTATATTTGCATATAAATTTCATACACTAAATATAACAACAATTATGGGTCAGATATGGTATAAATTAATCTTTATGATTATTATCAGTATCTATCACATCTGTCCCATAATAGTTATTACATTTGCATATAAATTTCATTCACTAAATGCAACAAATATTAAGACAAGGGTAGTAAAAAATAAATGTAAGTCTAGTTGGTTTCAGAAGTCTAGTTGAAGAGAAATCAACCTATTGGGCGCTAGTCAACTCACTTAACTTGCAAAATGAACTGATGAATGTTCACCAATCAGACATCAGCAAAATGCTGCTCTTTTCCACTTCAAACTTAGTCTCTTTTATGTTCATCAAATCTCGCCACTTCACGTAGGCTTATCTCGTTCTCCTCTATAAAACAAGTCATACCTCTTGTGTCCTTTTCTTCTTCTGGTTTCTGCGTGCCAGTAGCAGAGAGAGCACACCTTCTGTTTCTTCGAGGTAAGATTGTTCATGGCATTAATACTACACTCCCCCCTGATCCTATGATCACACATGAAACATTCAGGAGGTGGTCTTTTGTGCCGTGTGCTTCTTCGTGGCAGTATAGTCACTTGGTCTTCATTAGAAGTGTTATTGGAAGATGCATCACCTGCATTTGTGCTGGGTGCCTGTTCATACAGTCTCTCTCTAATGGTTACAAATCTTTCACTCGCATTCTCTGAAACCATGTCAGAACAGACCGTCGGCTAGCCTGGTCCCACTATGGGTCGCAGATCTTTCACATGGTGTGGCATTCCATCGACCATTATGTTCTGTACACTGGTAATTCCGGTCACACGTCCCACTTTATATTTTGTGGTACATCGTCCATGTAGAGTCTTTACACTCGGTCACCCGGTTTGAAGATGGCCTGCTGTTGACTGTGTGTCAGCACCGGTGTTCCATTGATTCCTTTCAGCTGTATGCTGTACCAATAGACCATATTGGCTGGTGCTGTAGCAAAGGATACATCATCCTTTGGCATGACGTTGTACCAGTATACTGCTTCTAGTATAGTACACTGTTTTCTGGCGGCGATCCTTTTTACAGTTCTGTGACATCGCTTGATGATGCTGTTACCAGAGGCGACGTATGCACAGCGGAATCGAAGTCGGACTCTCCACTCATCTAGAAAGGTTTTAAGCAGACTGCTCCAAAAGGCAGTGTCATTATCTGTCAGCTGGCCCCACTCATAGAAGAGCGCCTTCAGCTGGTTGATTACACTTGTCGCATCCTGTCGAGGAAGACGTCACCAGCCGCAGTCGATCACCATCAAAAAATGGGCCCCATTACAATGGGTAATATCTATCGCTACCTGGCGCCATGTTTGTTTAACATTCAAAGCCCCCTTTGACCAGTGCACGGGTGCCAGTTCGATCAACTGACACTCTTCACATTCTCTGACGACGGTTCTCATTGCGGGGCAATCTGTTTCACAAAATAAAGTGTACGCCGCACACCAGGATGAACGCTTTGTCAGTGAACAATCTTGATCTGGTCAAGCCCAACTGAGCTCACAGACGCAGTGCAGGCAGGTTGCACAGGCCTAGTGGTCCTTTTAATTGCATCAAGCCACCTCTGAGGCACTCTAGTCAATCGATCTGCCTTATTTTGGCTAAATTTGACCAAGGATGCATTCATCAACAGCGCATATTCTTTCACCTATTTTATTATCATGTCAAGCCACTGTCAAATGAGCATCTCACTTGCTGCTTTGGTTTGTACCCTGGCTTTGCCGGTAAAGGTGTCTGAGATTCATTTATGGACACAGGCAGAATCAGTGAACAAATTATCAATCCAGTTTTGTAGCTCTTTATCGTATTCTGCACTAGCTCTTGCAGGGATGGTGTACTCTGGTACTCTGTTGTATAACTTTTTTGGTGGGTGATCACTGGACCACTTCCACGACACTGTCGATGATTTGGTGCGTTGGTCGAACTCTGCGTGAAAGTCAGGCTGTTCTAGCTCTATTGTCGCACCCAAAGTGTGAGCCGCCTCAGCAAAATGTGCCTTGCCTCCTTCGTCAATATGCATGCTGCCCAATTTCTTGATGACGTCCATTCCCAGAAGGAGGTCGAATACCAATGGCTTGCTGTTTACCACTAGCAAGTTCGTCTTTAAGGGATTTCTGTTGGTCACTGTTAAAGCTATGCTGCCAACACCATGGCTTAAAAGGCACTTCCTGCCTGCTGTCAGAATTGTGGTACTTTTCCATACTCCGGGTCAACATAACATTCCACTCACAATGGATGAGGAGCAGCCGGAATCCACCAACGCTATCCAATCCATTCCATTCCATTGACTTTCACCTTCATTACAGGAAACACTTCTTCTAGTTTATGTGGGGAGAGAGTAGCGCCAGCCTCTCGCCCCTTGCCTCGTTTTCTGAACACCTCAATGCGACATGTCTTTGTTGTTGGCACTGATAACAGCGTATCTTCGGGAGCGCTCATGATGATTTGCCCCCGGGCTGCCGACAGTCTCTGGCAAAGTGATTGGGACCTCCACACTTGTAGCACTGCACTGCGACTGCATTCTGCTTGTCGGGGGTTGAAGGTGGGCCCACAGGCACACGAGGAAGAACTCGGTGTCATCCGGCCGCCGCAGCAACAGGCTCATCGACCTCTGCCTCTTCCATCATAAGAGCTCGAGCCCTAGCAAGAATCTGTTCTAGGGTCATGTGCTCCATCCTTGAGGACCCACGTAATTGTTGTCTAATCGGACCTGGAAGTCCTGACACGAAAGCGCAACTGAGCCATCGGTCAGAGGTGTTTTCTTCGATTAGACGCGCTAGGTCCTGTAGGTCACCCAAATATTCGTCCACAGTTTTCCCAGGGTGCAAACGACGCGAGACAAATGTGTCAAATGCAACAAAAGGGTCTGGCGCTAAAGCCACGAAGAGGGCTTGTTTTACCTGCTGTAAATCCTCCCTTTGGTCATGGGTTAACTGTCGGTATACTGACAGAGCTCCATCTCTCAGCCTGAGTGATAGAACACGTTCAACGTTGTCAACACCACACATTTCGCACACCAGCTCCACCTGTTCCAACCATTCTAACACTGTGTGGTCAGATGAGACACCATGAAATTCAGGAATTAACCAAATGTCAAATGCTTTGCCTGCCATTTGCATCTGGTTACACATATGCTGAAATAGCTTCTAGTTGGTTTCAGAAGTCTAGTTGAAGAGGAATCAACCTATTGGGTGCTAGTCAACTCACTTAACTTGCAAAATGAACTGATGGATGTTCACCAATCAGACACCAGTAAAATGCTGCTCTTTTCCACTTCAAACTTAGTCTCTTTTATGTTCATCAAATCTCACCACTTCACGTAGGCTTATCTCGTTCTCCTCCATAAGATAAGTCACACCTCTTGTGTCCTTTTCTTCTTCTGGTTTCTGCGTGCCAGTAGCAGAGAGAGCACACCTTCTGTTTCTTCGAGGTAAGATTGTTCATGGCATTACTACTACAGTAAGACAATCAGAAATTTACTGGCTGACTGTAAGATAATGTTTCCTAAAAATGAAACAATCTTTTTAGAAAAAGTTATACCAACCTGATTAGTAGTAAATACCCATGAGATACGCTTGGCTGCCAAACCAACCAAGACATAATGATTCTTTGGAGAAATGCTCACAGAAATTGCATTAGGACCTGAAATACAGATTAAATCTAAATAGCATGATTGCAACAATAATATATTTGCTCAACAATATTCCAAACTTAGATCATAAAAATTATGTTTTAATATTTGTATTCAGCTAAATGACCTCTAGTTATTTTCAGTTAAAAGTGTTAAGCCAATTTTGATAAACTACTGAATGAATCATTTTAGTCTTATTCATTCTTGAAATATTAGAGTTGTTTGAGATTAGGCGTTGAAAAGTTTTCTAACAGACTTGTACACCAATTTATAATGATTACTTATTCTTAACACCCACAATATTGGGTGACTTGGTGGCCAAGCAGGAATTTTATTAACTGTACTAACCAATAAATGATAATATATGACAATAGCAGCCTATTTGCCAATATTGTCAGGGCAGTAATCTTGAAGAGAAGGATTTGTTTAGTCTTAATTATCCACTTTCTTGGACAAGCAATAAAAAACTTTCAGATAAACTCATACCTTTTTTAATCAATCAAAACAAGATCTCAAAAACGTATTATAACTAAGGCTTCTATGCATTAAAGAAGAAATGTGAATCAGTTTGTTTCATGTGCATTCTAACAGAAAATATTGCTAAGAAACAAGCAATAAAAAATAGTTATTAATACTTTTCTGCAGTTTTAAAATCTTTTTTTTAGATATGTAATTTAATTTACACATAATGTGTACCAACATATTTTTGTTGCTTCTAAAGTGCACCTCAAACAAGAAATACTTGGGAACTATTGACCTTAAGGATATTTTTAAATTTCTCATCTTTTAAGCTATTCTGTCATTCAATATAAGATTTTAAAAAATACTTACCAAATCCCTTTGTATAGAGACATTGACCAAGAGTATCTTCTTGAAGGGAATAAATGGCTAAAACTGTGTCATCAGGAAATCCGCGATGTGTGGGAACAAATGTGGCTAATAGACAACCATCTTGGGAAATATCACAGCTGGCATCATTGTGCAATTTACAATGAGAAACAATCACATTATCGCTTACTGGAAAGGGAAAAAAGAGAAATTGATACATCAATTAAAATTAATAATGTCTATCGTACATTTTGAAAATAAAAGGGGAAGTACTATTTAATTAGCATTTAATAATTATCTCCCTCAGGAAATCATGATTGGGACAAGCCAGAACACAATACCTAACTATTGTTAAGCTCTAAATTAGATAGGAAGTTGTTTCATTCTCTAAGAGTTGTATAAACAAAAATTTCACTATGATGTACCGTTTTTGCTGTGTTATGGCAACATGGATACAAAAATTAGATCATTACGATCATCATGAAGACGAGCTAACAGCATGGATTCCTTTGACTCCATCTTACCATCTATCCCTATCAGCCATCACTCTTGGCAAGTCATCTAAACAGTATTCAATGTCTGCTTTATTTTACCAGAGAGATCAGATTTCCATTTGGTCATTAACCTGTCAATAGCAGTCCATGGTTTACCTAGGTGTATATTGACATCACTTTCAGTAGGTGTGATTTTGCTACCAAGATCTACTAATTTTAGATGCTTGCCATTCAATGCAGAGATGACACCATTTTGATTGAAACACATGAACTCTGTTTTATCTGAGTTTGTATAGAGATCAATGCCTCTTGCTGCCTGCTCCAGGTTATGCAGCAGAGATTCAGCTTGAATAGGGATACATGACTTGAATCATTATGACAAAGATTCATTATTTCTCTTTGAAAGCCAAACAAAGGAAGTGTCCAAAGTGATGTGTGTTTTACTGCATTCTGTCACTGTAGTAGTCTCAAACATCCCTCAGTAACATTCAGTCCTCCTTCATTTGAAGCCACTCAATGTTTTCCTTCGCAAGAGTCCTTTGCTCCTTCAGCTGTTTGCTAGATCTTGCTTATCAAGCAAGTTTATTCAGTGGCGACTCCTTCATGCCCAATAGTTGTTGTATAGCAAATTCCAGGGATTTTTATACTGTTGTTTCTTTTGGCATCCATAGTACATGACTAAACATAAACCAAAAGTGATAGTAATAACAGTTATCATAATACTTAAAATCAAATTAGCATGACTAAGCAAGGCTTGTCATCAGCTAATGTACATTATAAAAAACAGGAAACAAATTTCAATCTAAAAGAAACAAAACTGCTTTCTTTCAATACTAAGTGTAGTATAATAACCAAATGGTCATCATCATCATCATCATCATATCGCGCTGTTAGCACGGATATCCCTGACCCTCTCTCGCCACTCCTCCCTATCGTTCATCGCCCTAGGTAGGTCTTCAGGACAACATCCCGTATCCTCACATAGCTGCTGAATGTATGTTCGTGCTGGTCGTCCTGCTTTTGCACGGCCATGTGTGGGGGTCCATAAGAGTACATCACTTATGAGTTCGTCCCTGCTTCTCCAGCAGTGTCCTGCATGTCTGGCTCGTCTAACTTGAATAGTTTTCGTGATAGGGGGTAGGTGGCCGTACAGTTGGTGTCTTGTGGGGTGTTGCCGCCAGGACTTGTTTAAGATTGCACGTAGCATTCTTGTGTAATTGCCGTCTAGCTTCTTCTCCAGCCGTTTTGTTAGCGTCCATGTAGTGCAGCCATATAGCAGTATCGATGTGACCGCTGCCTGGAAGAAACTGCGTTTCATTTTATCGGTTAGGTCTGATTTCCAAATAATCGATAACCTATTAATAGCTGTCCATGCTTTCGCTAACCTTGTTTCAATGTCCTTAGACAAGTTGACAGAGTTCAATCTCTCTTCCACTACATTAGATCTAGCTCTCAAGGACCAGGTCACCAAGTGGTGACAGAGAAGTGCGCTGGAAGATGTTACCCACTTGAGACAGAAGTGGGGATGGGGTGTTCTGTGAACTCCAGTGTGTGTGTGTATATATATATGTGTGTGTGTATATATATATATATATATATATATATATATATATATATATATCACAGGATTTCATGATTCAGTTTGTTTCTCTCTTGATGACTGTGATGTGAACACAGAAGGAACCAAATATCCTTGAAGAATGAAGAAATTTTCATGTGGTATCCATTTTCCATTTTTCCTGCTTCCATAACTTCAATGACTGATGTCTATTTGTGTTCTCCTGTTTCTCTAACCAGCCAACAAATAACCTCACTGAAATAGCTGACCATGCTACAGACTTTCATTTAGGTGATAACTCTACAAAAATTCATTTGCTGGCTACCCTACACAAGCCTAATAACTAAAATAAATTTGTCATTGAAACCAATACAGATTAAACATTAAAATTATTTCTTTTTACAATGACAAAGAACATGAAACAATTTATTGTTAGCAATACAAATAGGGATACTTGAAAGAAAGGTATATTCTTTATAAATTACTACAAGTTATACACATAAAACCTACAATCAGTTGTATGTAATAAGTAGCTGAAAAAACCTGTCAGTATGAAGAGTTTGTAATTTACCACAGATAATCCCCAGCTATAGGTAAATAGAAGGACAAATTGGGTTCTTTAGCCTTGGTTAGGAAACCAGAGTAAAAGGAAAGCTATGAATTCAAAACAATCTCAGCTTAAAAACTAACTTTGTGTCACATCCTGGCTATGGTAGAGGAGTTGGTTAAATACATACCATAGTAAATACAATCACAATAAAACCAAGCTAAATGTTGAAATGAATACTTACTGTTAGTGAGGTCTGGTAGTTCAAGCTTTCTAAAATCCCAACGTTGAATTCGGTGAGTTAGGTTGATTATATTTGTTGCCACAGCAATTTCTCCTCGTCCCAAGAAAGCACCTGAAGAAATTCATGGATAATTAACAATGATGAAACAATAAATAATGGCTAATATTATTTTGGGGGCAATTAAGGAATCACAATGAAAGATGCCTTTTACTCACCAGCAATGGCACGATTGATTGCTGCTTGAAGAGTATCACTGGGTCGAGGTAGAGCGTCCTCTGAACTGCTGGTTGTGTTAACATAATGTTGATGGATCTGTCGTTGTCGGAGACGTTGCAAAATACGTTCTTGTAATCGTAGCAATCTTAAATAAGATCAAAATATTAATGTTTTTGGGTATACTGACAGTTAAATGCATCATCAGTTCCTTTCCTATAAGCAATAAGTTAAAGATAACCCTGTAGTCTTATGTACAGTATATACTCATGTAATGAACAACATTTTAAGTCCAATTTTTCATTTAAAAAACAAGGGTCATTTATTACACAAGATAGTTTTTGAAACACAGAAGTTTACCTTCCTTCTAGGCCTAACCTCAATTTCATAGCCTATATCCAAACTAAGGCTATTAGTTAAGATAAAGTTTTTACTTAACATTGTCTATTTATAACACCTGTGAATATAATATTTACAAATATTATAAATAGTAAACTAAGTTGAGTAAAACCTTCATTAACTAAAAGCCATTGTTTAAGAATTATCTAGGCTATGCATTGGTTTTGATTGTATTACAGTAGTTTTGAAAGTATAAATAAGTGTTTGAATGTTTTACTCTTTATATCAATTCCTGTTGAAGAAATATTTTTATAGGCTTACATAACCAAAAATTAAGGATTGTCAATTACATGCAATATATGATAAAAATACCTTTTAAAAACTAAAAATTAGGGAGTTGTTTATTACTAAGTATACTTGTAGTGATTACTGAACTAATAATATAAATTGAATGATGTATTATAGAAATTACATGAAGAAACAAATAAAAAGGTAAATACAGATGATTTGGTTGGTTGGTTGGTTGGTTGTGGACGTTATTCACCTTCTTATGCCAATGCCAACACATATCCTGATCAGTCGGCTGGGGCTGTAGAATATGCCAACTGTACCTCTGCAGAGGAGTAACCTCCCCCCCATCAATGAGGTCACCACCTGGCTTGGAATGGAATCCTGGTAGTTGAGTAGTGGTCAATAACTTGCAACACATCACTTTGGCCCTTACTTGGTCTGATGGGTGGTTGGATAGGCCTGATCTGATCAATCAGCTGATCCCAACATGCCCTAGTATATGTTTATTTTCTCCCAAACATATTATCCAATCTGCTCTTACGGAACAATTCCCAACCTTTTATCTTATACATGTTAGAAGGCAGGGACTGAGAGTTAATTGTGCTGAGAGGGAAAGTCTTTTGACCACTGTTAGATTGTAGAGTGTTAAAAACCAGAATCTGGCAGAGGCTCAGAATCTTGCTCTTAACATGAGTATACTGGTATTGTATCCCCATCTCAACCAAGGGTTGCCCAGTCGACTGGGGATGTAGAATACACTGACTGCATTTCTGCAGAGGGGTAAGACCCTACCCCCAACGAGTGTCCTGGATATGACATTAAACAATCTGATGGTGAGGTTCCAGTAATACTAGAGCTGTGGGGAATACGGAGTACCTCTTCACTGCCATCACTCCAAGGTCCACTCTGGCCCGGAGTGGGAGCACCTGATAGGGTCCTATCTATAGGTCAAATAGAACTAAACTGTGTACTTATGCTAAACTGAATTGTTTGAAATACAACTGTTTCGACATTCAACTTTATGTAAACAAAAAACTCAACTTATACTAAACTGATTTGTTTGAAATAGAACTGTTTATATGTATTAAAAATGCATTTGGCATTAATAACTGTTGTGAACCAGTAAAAGGTCTGGAAAAAAGACACAAACTTGGGATTATAGGAAACAAGTATTTTGAATGAAAGTATAAATACAGCATAGCTAAAAGGGTGTTGAATGCCAATCTGACTAAGTGTTAGGCTGGAGTTAACTTCATACCGAGATGAATATTCTCCCGGTATTCATAGTAATAGGAAGAGTTCATTATAGTTTGTAAGGTAGGTACTACAACAATAACCTACAATGTGCCATCAAACCAAACCAACACATACCAAGAGTGAATATGAATAAATTCTTCTTTTATGAAGGGAGGAGGAGGAATATTCACTTTCTACTCACTAGGAAACTTCTGAAGTTAATATTTTGCATAAGTTTATCAACAGAACATTAAATAATCAAATTCTGAAATTCATATTATATTCAATATATCTATTCATATGTTAAATATACAACAGAAACTTTAGCATCTGCCCATTACTTTTCTATGTGTGATGTAATGGGCCAACTTGAATACAGTTTATAATGGATTTGATCTTAAGATCAACACTTGCAAGGAAGTTGACAGAAACTGTGATTGACAGGTGGGGGTCATGAATCACCCTTCCAGTCTATACTCAAAATATTTCTAGAAAATGGAAAGCTGAATGTTGATTGGTTGAAATATGTCTCATGCTAGAAGAGATGGAAAAAAAACTAACTTAGAATTTCAGTCAGTTTGGTTTTTAGATACAAAACACAGCAGTTGGAATTTTGAGGCTTAGAATTTGGATGGCAATTGGGGTCCTCAGGAGTAATTATGACTATTTAGATGGAGATGCTCTACTCTTTCATATGATGTTTGAAAGCACACCCACTATCAGTTAGTTTGAAAAAAAACAAAAACACTAAAATAGAGGTAGGGATATGGAGTTTAAGTGCATATTTGTCACTTCTTTCTATTGAAAGTAACAACTAACAGCTTTTGGGTCTTAGCTGAGATTGAGATCAAGACACAATATCATGCAGCATATGCTTTTGAATTTCCTTTGCACAACATGAAATTGTAAAAGCAAATGAGATATGTATTAAAGAATCATACCAATGACAAAAAACTTACATGATTAGTTAATTATTTATGTATGCTTATGTTGGTAAAAAAATTATGTCATGTATACATTGTTCTTACTTGGTTTGTTTGCTGATTTCCCTCCGTAAAGAGCGGGAAATTTCTTCACGTGCTTCATTAGACAAACGAGCTGATTCATCTGAAAGAAAGAAATATATCTTAATTAATAATTAGATGAAAATATGAATCTAAAAAAGGGATTAAGTGCAGTTGGCTCCTGTTATTACAGTACTGTTGAGGATTTAAGAGTACCATTATAACAAGTAGATTTTTAATGAGAAACTAAAAAGTACAAAAATTACTTTATCTTTCACAGCCTACTGCCCCATATATGAGTTAAATATTTTATAGCGTATACAACTTAATGTTAAATATGTAAATTAATACCCCTCTACTTACACCTTGTTTGATATTAATTATTTCAATTTTATTGTTAACTGATAAGACTTTTCTTTTGAATTTTGAATTTTTTTTAAGGTATTAAACCTTAAAAAAAAAAAAAAAGAAAAATTCAAAAGAAAAGTCTCTAGTTTTAGTTTTTATAATTTACTGAAATTTTCTTACCACACGAGTTTTTCAAGAATATAAAAAGGTGTGTCATTAGATATATGGATTTCTCTAGTGAAATATATATATTTTTTTATTTAGCCAATGAATTAATATTATAAAAGTTATAAAGTATTAACAGCTCATTTCAAGAGGTCAGCAGCACACACGTTTAAGATGAGCTTGCAAGGCATTAAAAGAAAACTGTCTCTTTATTTTGGTGCCAAAAGTTAATTTTTTGGTGGAAAAGTAATAGTGGGATATTTCATTTTATTTGCATTTTATTGTTTGTTTGTTTTATTTTTTATCTAAACTTTAGTAATTCCCACAAATAGGGCTGCAAGAATAAATCCCATTATGAGAATTTACTGTATGAATCATTAGATTATGGTTTAATAAAAGTATTTCCTGTAAAGATAGAGACATATTTATTCTAGTAATGATGAGTTTGTGAGTTCAGTACAACTGTATGGATACACCACTTGGACTTTAATGAAACACCTGATGAAAAAGCTAGATGGGATAAACACAAGGATGCTACACATTGTTTTGAACAAATCCTAGAAGTAGCATCCTACAAAACAGCAGCTGTACAGCCACTTACCTCCCATCTCACAAACCATCCAAAACAAGCAAGACATGTTGGGCATTGCTGGAGAAGCGAGGATGAACTCATAAGTGACATTCTCCTATGAACTCCTACAGCTGGACACATCAGTGCTGGCTAACCAGCAAAAACTTACATTTGTCAGTTATGTGTGGACACTGGATGCCACCTAGAGGACTTGCTGATAGGGATGGATGGCAAGAGAGAGTCAAGGGAATTCATGCTGTCAGCACACCTACAGCATCAAATGTTTTAATTGATGATAACATTAAGACCATTAAAAAAAAAAAAAAAAGAACCATTCAAGGATAAAAGGTGAAAAAAATTTTAAAATCTCAGAAAAAATAAATACATAAAAGTTTATAAAATTTCACATCATTTAAAAAGTATTTTTCAACATACAATAACTAGGTGATTAAATGATAAAGTGTCAATCATTACATAAGTAATGTATGTATATAATTCAAGTTTTTTATGTGTAAATAATTTAATAGAAAAAATATTACAAAATATGACATATCAGACAAGAGTTAGAGACTTTGTAATTTTGATTGCATTTTCACTTAGTCTGCTATATGTTGAATGTTCCAGAGTTAAAAATAAAAAAGAACTTTACATATTTGCTAAAGATGGAAGAACTAGAAATATTGTGTACATTAGATTGATTAATCTTAATGGCATGTCAACCCATCTAGGGTTTAAGCCATAGGTTAGAGAATTATGTTCATTGTACATTTATATTTACATTTTTTGTATAGTTGTTTCTTTAGAGTTTTTTGTGCATGGTTATATGATATAAAATATTCCTAATACAAATAAATTAAATACAGTTGTATGGTTTCAAGCATTCCTATCTAAAACTAATAATTAAATGGTTCAAGTCACTAACAATAATCCTTACTAAACAATTATAGCTTCAAGTAATTATTCTTAATAAAAATAGTTTATTTATATAGCATCAAGTATCCCTATCAAATACAAATTTTTAAACAGATATATTTGACCCATAGATGGGACCCTAACAAGTACTACCATTCCGAGTAGGAATAGACCTAAGAGTAATGGCAATGAAAAGGTACTCCACGCTCTCCAGAACTGGAGCCTTACTATCAGATGCAGCTTAGGACACCCCTTTTTCAGGAAGGGCTCTTACTTCTCTGCAGGAGATTCAGTCAGCTTATTTGAAACCCCATCAACAGAGCAACCAGATTAAGATAGAAATTTGATTGTTTGACCTCATCTTCACATAGCTAACTGTATGTTGGATGTTCCTGAGTCAATGAGGAAAAAGAACTCTACATATTTGCTGAAGATGGAAGAACAAGAAATATTGTGTACAAAGAAAAATTAATCAGAAATTTCTTATGTTTAAAACTCTTTGCTATGTATTTATGTTATGTTTATATTTCTGCATCCATAACCTTGCTAAAATATATATCAAAATTATCTAATAAAATATTCTGTCTTTCATTTTTTTTTCTTGAGCATCTTCTACTAGTATCAATAAAAAAATCTAAAAATAAGAAAAAAAAGGTGGGGGTCCATGAGGCATAATAGTTAAAGTGCTGATCTGTGACCTTGAAGTGAGTTTGAACACCAGTCACACTATTACCCTTGGAAAAGGTATGAAACCCTTTATCTCCCCTTCCCAGTTATGGGTTAAACAGTATCACTGCTGTTATTCTATAAAGATGACTTAGGCATTAAATAACCCACAAAGTTGATATGCCATTAAACAAAGAAACCAAACTTAATAAAAAGATATTTTTGACGGCACAGAATTTCAGGCTTAAACAGATATAAAGACAAATCTTACCTAATCTTTCATTGCTTCTGCCATGGTCTAATCTACTGTTTATGTCATCAGGATAAAGGGATGCAGCAGCAGTCTGTTGAACAAGGCGCTCATGCCGCCTAAGCTGAGCAATTCCATCAAGAGTATTGCGCACACTGCACACAAATTCATCCACATTGTGATTTGCACTCCACCTTTCCAATCCAACTACTTCACGTGAAGGAACATGCACACGAGCCAATCGTGCAGCACAACGCTGCTGCAAGGAGGCCATACGTCGATCTAGATCATCTAGTTCTTGATGCAGGCGGGCTGTAACTTCAGTTATATCACAAGTAGCAGATGCAACAGCACAAAGTGTATCAAAAGCTTCATTAGTGGCAGCACCAGGATTGTCATTAATGTTTGGAATGGTAAAACTCGAGGACTCAAATTCTCTAGCAATGTGGTTTTGTGGACGACAA
This sequence comes from Sepioteuthis lessoniana, assembly GCA_963585895.1. NCBI lineage: Eukaryota > Metazoa > Mollusca > Cephalopoda > Myopsida > Loliginidae > Sepioteuthis > Sepioteuthis lessoniana. Next base: position 83,353,796 of record OY757912.1, on the reverse strand, counting down.
GTACGGGGAAATCCAGAAAAATCCGACATTGATCTAATAGATGTTCTGTTACTAACCATGGATGAAGGCTCAAAGACTGGGATATCATAAGTACGGGATGGTGGACGCATAGAACTGCTAGGATGAGAGTTAGTAGAATCAGCACTGGAAGAATCCAGTTCATCCCAATTTAATAGATTCACAGAAGAATCTGATTGGTAGGTTGAACTTGTACCATAATCTGAGTTGTGTGCAGACTGACCAGCAGACATACTGCCAGATGGAGAAAGCTGATGCACTGTTGACTGATTGCTTTGGGTCATGGAATGTGTTATTTGGGGACTGGCACCTGTCTCAGAAATACCATCAGAACTCAAAGATGAACTTTTGTCACTTTCAAGTTTATCTTTGGTTAAAAAGCTAGTTCCAGATTTGCAGTCTTGGGCAGAGGCAGCACTTGTAGATGGAACAGATTTGAGTAGTTTAACCTGAGTAGTCTTGCTAGGTGGCCGTCTGACTTGTGTTCTTAATTGATTGGGTTGATTTGAAACAGAGGATGTATGGGGTGTGTGGTCACCAGAAAGTGAAAGACAACTGGTTTCGAGATCAGAGCAATTTTCTGGTTGACCACCATCCCCACATCGGGATTGACTAGTTAAGACATACGGACAATGAGCAGATGAAGATGATGTCACACAGGCACTTGACTCAATAGGGCAAACCTTGTCAGTAAGAGAGTTCAAATTAAAATAACTACCAGCAGTTGTGTGAGGAGATTTTGAAATAGATTGGTCACTTGTAAGGGAATCTCTTGAAGAAACATCTATCTCCATCTTGTTTTGTGAGGATTTTGTATTACAGCTGGTTCCAGTGGAAGAACTTGATGCTGTGGAAACAGAGGCAGATGCCAGAGAGAGCAAAGCGGGGGATGTCAAGCCTGCAGTATTCATTTGAGAAGAATTCCGAGAAGTGGGGCAAAATATCGGCTCTTTTGCATGAGTGGCAGTCGTTTTCATTAGTTTATTAGAAAGAGGAAAAGATGAAAAAGAGCTGAGAGAAGCAGTATAAGGAGGTGGGGGTGGAAGTGGAGTAAGTGGAAGTGGAAGTGGAGTGAGAGGAGGAGGAGCAGGTGGAGGCAGCAACAAAGCAGAATCCACTGAGGAGTTACTTGATGATACTGGCTGATTACTGTCAGCAGAAGAAGAAGCAGCAGCTTCAGCATTTACAGGCATTAATCTTGACATTTGTTGCCAACATGTATTATTTTCTGTATTAACATCTTCTGAAGAAGTAGCCTCAGCTGTACGATCATTGTTCCACTTGCTTGAAGTTTCAGCAGAATTGGTCATCTCAGCTTTTTGCTTAGATGAAGAAAAAGCAGTAACACCAAGATCTGAATTACAAGTTCTCTTATTACAACTCGATGTCACTTTACATGTTGGCTTAGCAGTCGAAAGTAATTCCTCACTTGTACTTGAGGTCATAGTAGTTGTTGGTGTCTGCAAGGAAGTATAGGTGTTCTCAGTGCTTGTAGGAGAAGTGCTACTCATGCTGAGTGCACGACAAATTGAGTGGAATGCTGATTTAAGGGAGCCTGCTTGTCGCTGATATGGCTTGATTGTATTACTGTTTGCACTAGAAGCACTAGTGCTCTCTCTGCTACAGGATGCTCCACTTGCAGCTCGTGATGTAGATGGCAAATTATTAGCCACAGTGCCATTATATTGGCTAGAGGTCCCAGAAGAAGAAATACCAATGAGATAAGAGTTTGTTTCAATAGAAGATGATGAAGATGAAGACAATGATGGAAGAGAGGAAGAAGTTGAGGGGTAGGAAGAAAACACATTGTGCAATAAGGTGCTTCTCTGGGAAGGGTCAGAGCACCCTGCTGCAGAGGCAGAATCAGGCAGTGGAGGAGGTGGGGAGATGCAACTCTCTGTGTTTGGTGTAAATGAGGCTGGGATAGAGGAGGAAGATGATGAAGAGGCAGCACTGCTGGAAGGATTTTCACGATATGTTGAGTTAAGAGTTTCCAAAATTTGTAAATTCATCTTGCATGCATCCAGTCGGTCTGAGAGATTCCGAGGGAGGCCATTGTTCATGCTGATTGACCGAAAAGGAGATACCGATGATGTACGTGCTGGACCATTCATAGAGCCTGCAGTAGATGATGGTGAAGAAGCAGATTGTGATGCTGAAACCTCATTACTTTCAGATTCTATATCAGTTGATGTACTACTGCCACTAACAGCAGTTGTCAAGGTGCTGGGGTTATTCATAGGACTCCTAGACAATAATTCTGCACCTAATGCTAAGGGAGGATCCTCAACAGAAGGTCTTGGAGTAGTAGATGATGATGCCCCACTCTCATCAGATGCTTGATTTGAGAGACTTGATTCATATCGTAAGAAGGATCTAAAAGGGAGAATTCTTGGCATAAAAAGAGCATGGCGACCCGAAGATTGATTGTTATTATCTATACGAGGAAACTTTGACTGTTGATTTTCATCACTAGAATCTGAAGGATGTGGTCGTTTGGGTCGATTTCCTAAATTTCTCATACAGGATGGGAAAAGTGGCATACTTGCCAAGGTAGCAAGACGAGAATTTTGTGCTACAAGATGTCTTATTGCAGCAGAATTCCTCTCTTTTGGTTGGTTAGAGGATGACTGGTTGACTTCAGAATGATCACAAACATTCTGTACTTTCTGGTCAGTAGCTGGAATGAACATACTATTATCTTCAGTCTTTTCAGAATGCCTATTTTTTACCAGCTGGTTCCTATCAGATACTAAAGAATTAAGATTTTGTTCACTTGAGGATAATGATGTTTCAGCAACAGGCTTGAGCCTGTTCAAGCTTTCCTCAGATTTATTTTCTGAAAACAATGACAAACCACCAGCTAGTGTAGGAGATAAAGTATTTTGTGAAGATGGTCTATTACTAGTAGAAGCTTTTGATAATCTAGAGCATGGTGATTGGTATTTATTAACAGAATGGGCTGTAGTCTTCAAGGAAGTCATTGATCCTGGGGTGCAGCAACAAGTCTTTGCAAAGGAATCAGAGAATGCAGAGACAGTGTCTCTTTTTTCATAAGATCCATTTACAAGATTCTGACTTGCAGGTGAGGAATTGCATTTGGTGCAAGCCGATGAGACTGACAGATTCAGCCTAGGAGAACTTGGTCTTTTGCACTGCATGAAATTGGTGCTCTTCTGAGAAGAATCAATACTTTTGTTATCAGCTGGGTCACTACCGCAATGTTCAGTAGAAAAATTGGTGCTATCACTTGTACTTGGTTTTGAGTCATTCATGCTGTTAGAGGAATAGCCAAGCAACAAATTCTCTGAAGAATCTGGTACTGATGATTCCAGGCTGCCATTTGTGGAAGTTGAAGAAGGCAAATTTGAATGAAGGAGTTTAAAAAGGGTATTCCTAGATTGTTTTGCTGTCATTGTGTTTTTAGTATTATTATTTCCATTGCTAGTACTACTGCTACTGCTCTTAGAAGTAGTTTTGCTAGACTTTGATGTATTTCCTAAGTTAAATTCTTGATTAAGAAAACTGTAGTAATTGCGACGTTGAAATAACGAAGTTGATGATAGCTTTTTGTGATCTGTACATGGCATACTTGAAGTACTAGCAGAAGCAGCAGGATTTGAAGTGGAAGTAGAAGAGGATGAAGAACGTACTGAAGGTAAAGGAGATGATTCAGAATCATTTTGGTCACTAGTGCCAGCTGCAGAAGATTTGTATAAAAAATCTCGACGAATATACTGAGATGGTTGCCAGGACAACAATCTAGAAGGACGGAAAAACTCAGATGGTACCGGTCTGTATATATCATCGAGACCTGTGAATCTGACATCTGAATGGTTTCTAATAGAAGCAGCTTCAGTTGTAACAGATCCACTTGTTGAGGGTGTAGGAGTACCATTCTGGAAGGATTCCGAGGAGCGAGAAGGTCTTGAGTATCCAGTATCATCATTCAAAGTGAGTGATTCAACAGCCCCAACACTGAAGTCATTGTCAGATATTGAAGTGGAACTGGCAGAAGCAGCAGGTGCAGAACCAGAGAAAGAAGAAGAGGATGATGACATTGATGAAGAAGATGTGGATGAAGCTGGAGCTGGAGTGTAGAAAGCTGACTGAGAAGAAGCTCCAAGAAACTCTTGTTGTCTCCTAGGTCGCTCCTGATAATGTCTCAAAGAGACTCGTGTGAACGGGATTTCAAGGGCACCACGTACTGCTTCAGAGATTTCTGCTGCATACTGACGAGCAGAGCGAAGATTATCCTCATGCACTGGAGACTGTGGAGTAACCAAGCTCACATAAGGAGCTAGTTCTTCATCAAGAGGAATTGTAGATGGTGCTGGTAGGTCTGACAAAAATAAAATAAATTAGCATTTATGAAAAAAATATTTAAGTTAAAGCTAACACACAAAACCAATAAAAAGAAAACAGACACATAAAAACAAACAGTGAGATTCATATCTAGACACATGACTTAGCAAGTTTTTACTCAATTGAAGTAAGTATTACTGCTGTTCTTGTACAAGGATGGATTTGGCATTAAATAACCCATGAAGGTTGATATGCCATTAAACAAAGAAACCAACCAAGTAAATAAAAAAAATAAAGTTAGTGAATAAGTTTCTGTAAACAAAAAAGTAGTATTATTATAAGCATCACTTCATAATACAGAGTATGTCAGGTTTTTTAGGAAACTTATTTCAAGAGCTCTTCTTTTTTTTACCTTACTTTTCAGATAAATAATGTCAGACATCAGGTTAACTCAGCAAATGAAAATGCAGGTTGTAGTCATTACCTTAAATGTGCAGCATAGGGACACAAACATAGTGCACTTGATGAAAGTTGCCCAATCGTTTGTGGTCAAAGGAGCAAGAAACTGCTGATGAGAATCCAACATCAGCAGCTAAACACAAGCACAAGGTCCTAATACCATCAGGACACACAACTTTATATAAAAAATCCAAAAAATAATTGATAAACCCCCAGAAAGTCAATCAGAGCCATTGTAAGAAAAACCTCAAGTCTTCAGAATGTACCATCAGATGAGTACATGCACATGATGCAGAGGGGTCAGTTTATGTCGGATGTGACAATAAAATCATTCAATCCATACAAAACGCTAGCTAAACAAGTTAAAAGACCAAGAGGATGGAATGCTTTGGTTTTTTGGCTAATAATATTAACCTGCACTATGTCCAAAATCAATAAAATCATCTGATTCAGGCATGTCAATGCTTCTGACCCTGTATTGATGCTAACAGTAGATTCATTGATTATGTGGGAAAAAAGATTCTCAAAATTATTTGTACCAATTTGTTTTCAAATACAGCTTTCCTTTTATGTGCTATGCATCTTTTTCTAAATTTATACAAATGACCCCTAAAAACTGATGCACTCTGAATACAGGTAATGTTATTGTAAAAAGCAGCCTGTTATATAAATATCAATTTCAAGACTCATAACTATTGTAATCACTTATTGGCTCTTAGACAACAATAATTCCCAAGATTAAGTGAGAATCCTATATAGTCCCATTTTGGAGTCTCACATAATTACTAAAGTGAAGTGAAATTCTAAGTTTTGCCAAATATTTGATTTACCAAGAGAAATATTCAGCTCTGGCTGGGTCCTTTCATAGCTGTGGTACTGCCGAAGAACTTCTTGATAACGTTCTTGAAGATGACGCCGTCTGTTTCTGAAATCTGTGCGTAGCCTTTTAGGGGAAAAAAAATTTTTTTTAAATTCAGAAATTATTTTAAGCAAAAGCAAAAGTATATTTAATAATTAATCAAACTTACAGTCAGAATCCATATGTATTTTCAGAGAAAGATTTTACAAACATTTTTAGAAACTTTATGAAATATCAATAACTAGTTTAACCTGTAAAAAAATGAATCCCATCATTTCTAAGTCTTTCCAATCCAGCAAAAAATTTACTCCCCTTTTTTCTTTTACATGTAAGCTCGACTTAAAATTCTAAACTTAACGATTCTTTCTTTCTATTCCTTTTTAAACCCTACTCTATGAGTAACTTGATAGATATGTTGTATCTTTTTAATATTTCCATTTATTTTATCTCATTTTAAACTATTACTATTCAATGATATTTCTTTTAGTTCTTCATACACTTTTTCTTATACTAACTTACTTTTCAAACAAAGTGTTTCTATGGTTAATTTCAGTCTATTCTTCATTGCTATTCACTCTTTTATTTTGTTCTTACTTTTATTAATATATTTCCCATAGACTTATCTATTATAACTTTTAGGTTATGACAGGAGTCTGTCCAGACAGGCAATATATCAACTATACAAGAAAATTATATAATAACTAATGTCTATCTTAGCACAGACCAAACATGACCAATAATTAGCAGATGCTGTTTCAAGGCAAATCTGACATACTGCAATCTTGATATTTCTCCCAAAAGTTGCATCATTCAAAATTGTAGATAAATATGTAGCGATTTATTTCCTTATTTACATAGATATATTTCTTATTCAGATACCAAGTTTAACAACTTATGCATAAAGAAAAAATCAAGAACTAGCACCAACATTAATTAAAAGATAAAAAATATTTGCAACACTTGCTTATTTAAAAAAAGATATTTGATATGTATGAAGTTGATTATGAAGTCAGAGAGAGAGTAGTCCCCAATAACACAAAAATGGCAATCTTCAAGCTGTAAATATAACAGATTATCCTAAACTACAAATTATCTTAAAATAGATATTTTACAGTAAACTGTTTTTACATTTAGCATCACACAATATTGACTGTAATAGTAATATCTCTATGTAATGAATGGAAGGATGATTTTTAATTAATAAGTGGAATATATATTGGCTATTTATTAACTATATCATTTCATATATTTTGTATTCCTAAATGAAATTAAGCATAATTAAAGTATGATCATACTGTATGGCCATGGACTAAACTATTTAAATGTATATATGAAACAAACATATCAAAATTTGTATAGGAGAGTCACTATAAATATGATGCACTAAGTTATAACTAAACAAATAAACAACTATTTTTTATATCTTAAATTTTCCCAAAACAATAATTTTGTATATATTATTAATTTCTTACAAGAATAAAAAAAGATATCTACTGAAGTAAACTAAGCTAGCTGATAAATTATAGAGTAGCAACACTATAATCATTAATTATATTTGTAATGTCCGGACATTGGCCTAGGGGTTAGAGTGTTCGCCAATGGCCCGGGAGATCTGGGTTCAATCCCAGGTCGAGTCATACCAAAGACTCAAAAAATGGTACTTGATGCCTCCTTGCTTAACACTCAGCATTATAAGGTACGGATCAAGGGTAAAGTAGAGCAATCCAGGGAAGGAGTAGCGCCCTCCCCTACACATTGGTGCAGTAGCTATCGAAAAGGGAGCCTTCGGGTTACCCTCGACTATGGTCGCCAACTTTACTTTTTACTTATATTTGTAATTCTTTTTATCTTTTTATAAAAATTCAGTTGTGATAGTCTTTCAACACACTAAAAAATAATTAAAGCTTAAATTATATAAATTTATATTATAGTAATGAAATAGTATTTTCATGTAAAAACTCGTCTATTACTTAAAGAGTCTCTTTGGTTTGTTGAGTAACATATTCTTCAAACTAAGTAATAAGAATTAAAATTTTAGATAATTTAAGCAATGGCTTCAGAAATCTAAATCAGAGTGTTTCAAACTAAAGGTCAGAAAAAGGCCTTTATGTCTTGAAGAAAAGACATACTAAGTCAAAAGTGAGGTGGGGAGATGAAATTTGTAATTTTCACTATAGTGCTAAACTGCAATATTGGTTGCTAATGAGACCCTTTATTAATCAAAATGAATGTGCAGATAGAAAATAAGACAAAAATTAATTTATAATTAAATGTCCAAGTCTTAGGACAATATTAGTAAAAAAATGGTATCACCACAGGCTATAAATGATTAGTGTACAGGTATGAGAGTCCTGATCTAGATAGAACTGATTCAAGATTTAAAATTTGATCAAATTTTATAAATTCAGAACAAAAATATGTTACTGAATTCAATTCTTTTTAATATTTATAACTAACTCCATTCCATGATAGTTGCTATATGTAGTATATAATATTTATATGCAAATGCAACAACTACTTGCGAATAAGAGAAAGTAATCTATAATAAACATTTTCAGTCAATTTTTTTCTTTTTAGGTAAAATAAAATAGATAGAAGTCAAAAGTAGTTGTTACAACAAAGCCATAGACAAAGTTCAGATAGAAGTCAGAGTCGAAAGAGCAGTCAACTAAGTTGGTCATCCATTGCTCTTAAAACAAGATCTTGTGTCAAACTTCAAAAACTAAAGACTTGATTTTCTACAAGTTTGTTGCCTATTTCAGTCTCACTCCACTAACTGCTGAGTACAACAAATGAATTAAACAAAGTGTTGTAACATTTCTAACCCCTGTTGACTTTATTATTGTTTCTGTGACCTGTTTATGAAATCTAGGATGGGTTTACAGATAAGTAATGAATTATGAGTGTTTGTAATTATAACTGATGAATTAAATCCAAACTACCTAAGAACAGTAATAAAGATTCTTTGAAAACAATCCAAGAAAACATTTTCTAATCTAAAAAATAAATAAATAAATACTACATTTAAGTTTATCATTTGATAAATATTAAAATATCTAACAGCTGCAATAAATAGTAAAACATTTTATCTATTCATTATAGCATTATTTACACGATACAAAATCAATCAACTTTTATTAAAAGCACTTAGACTTACTAATGACTAAAAAAAAAACAACAAAGACAATATATCAAATTTGAATGATAACATACAGCCACCACAAGCAATTAAAAAAACAAAAAAACTTTTTCAAATTGAATAAACCATTTTTATCATGATTCATGTTTTCTTTTATCTTAATTATTAGTTCTTTTTTTTTTTATTGCAACTCTATATTTGTGACAGAAGATCAAAACAGTAAATATTTCTTTTCAATAATTTCCAGATTTGAAAAACATCAATATAATCACTTAAAATACCTATAAAAATGAGCTTTTTCTTTGTAATAAACAGTCTAATTGTAAGTATTTATAATATACAGGGTATAATGGTTAAATTGTCCCCATTTTAAATCATTAATTTTGTGCATGTACTTTGTTTGTTTCAAGTTTTATTTACTATACAGCAAAGTAGAGTTGGCTTGCACTGTCTCAACAAGATGTATTCATATTGATCAAAAGTGAACGCCCAGTCCACCTTATGGTGTTTGGGGTGGTCACTTGACAATGGTGATGTTATGCATCCATTCATGGAGGCATACATGGCCTTAAACTCAACACAGAAGTCTATATCAAAGTGCCTGAAGAAGATAGTACTGTCCTGGATTAAGAGGGTAGCTGCTGGAAGACATTATATCTGGCAACAGAACTTGGTGCCATGTCACATAAGCAGGGAAACCCAGTCTTGGCTGTGAGAAAATATCTGCGACCACAACAGCACTAACACCTGGTTGTTTGACTCCCCAGATAACAATCACCTTGATTATTATGTGCAGAAGACTAACAAAAATCTGTACAACACCCAAGATGAACTGAAGGTAAAGACAGGGGCAGTATTTTTTATATGATAAAATTATGCTTTACTCCATTTGTAAATTATTTTTTTTGAATTTCTCATTTTATTTTAAAGAAATATTTAGTAAAAATAAATGAATAATAAAATATACATTCTCTAGCTACATTAAAATCAATTTCCTGCCCAGTGAAAAGTATTTTGAAATAGTATCATTATAATATCATTAATGAAATTTAGAAATCAAATGAAAACTAGTGTCCCTACTGACTAGTTATAAGTATATACAGGGTCATAAATATGAAAAAAAATTTTTTTCCATAAATGTAAACTCTGCATTCTTTGGAATTGGTTTATAGCAAAAACTATTTTAAATTCACAAAAGTATTTGTTTTGAATCCATTCAAAAATGGCAGTAATCAAACAGAGTACTCTAGGCTTGAACAGAGGTCTATCATCTAATTTTTGGTGGCTACAAAATGCAAACCATATGGAATTTATAGAAGAATGTGTGATACATACAATCAAAAACTATTTACAAACGTGGGTTTACCACAAATAGCCTGAGTTGAAAAACAGTCCATAGAGTATAAATGTACTGACTCTCCAGTAAAGAAAAAGTTCTGAGTGCAGAAGTCAGTAAAGAAGGTCATACTGACAGTCTTCTAGGGTATGAAAAGAACCATCTCTATTAATTTCCTTGAAAAAAGTACAACTATAAATACTGCTTATTGCCAACTCCTTAGGTAATTCAATTTGCAATAATACTAATAATAGTGTATATTCAGTTTTCATGTTCACCTAAATCATGATAATTTCTCAAGAGAGATTAAATGCTTATTATAGATTACTTTCTCTTATTTGCGATTAATTATGGTATAAATTCTATAAATAGGACATGACTTGATATCAAGCTTAATAGCGAACAAAGGCAGCCACCATTAGATAAATAATAAATGCTATTTGTTACTATCATTATAAAAATTAATCTTAAATTTTGGGGATCATAAGATTTTAAAATATCAAAATTCCTTCATTTATCTTTTGTACTTCAGTCAAGATTTTGATGTAGTATACAATATTTGTTTACTGTATACTGATATTCTGTTTAAATAAACCATGATAATTCAGCCAGGACTGATTTTTGGTCATTGTAATAATTACATATTTAGTGACAAAGCAAATTTTGGTTAGAAGGAAGAAAATGAAGCAATGACAGTCATATTTTAGTAATGACTACATATGTACCATGATATATAAGTAAGTAAAGTTGGTGACCATAGTCAAGGGTGACCCTAAGGCTCCCTTTTCATTAGCTACAACACTAAGGTGTACAGAAGGGTGCTAATGTCTTAATTTTTTTTAAATTTCTTACCAATGATTTTACCCCTTAGTATTTTAATTTACTTAATTCATTTTCCACAAAACTAAATATTTCTAGTAGTAAGGAAAACAAAGTGATGATTAAACTCTGAATTTTTCAATTTAAAAAAAATATTTTTACTCTGAAAAAGATCTTTTTTTTCACTTATGTCTCGTCAGACCATAAGAGAAAGCAACAATAAAGAAAGTAGAGAGTCAATTGTTAAGTGGGGAGGAGTAAACTTCTTGAAGGGAAAAAGAAAAATCCAATACAAATTACCCTGGTTCAAATGGGGGCAAATAGAAACCAGTATTTAGTTGGAGATTGTATCTAAATCCTCCATTTGCAGAGAGACAGGGTTTGAGAGATATTAGATAGAGTGCTTTAAGTATAGCTAGCTAGAAACTAGTGCTTACGCAATCAAGGATAGAGAACATATTGTTTTTATAAGGTTTAGTATGTTTCAGATTAGCTAATAGGTGTTAAGTTATGGTTGAATCAGAGTTTTGATTGGTTGAGCTGGTAGGTAATGTTTAGTTATGTAATCAGATGGTAGAGGGCATGTGTTGCTTAATTCTATCATCAAATCTCTGTGTGGTGTGTCTGATATAACAAATATCACATTTGCATTTGAACTGGTAAATTAGAAAGCTTTTATGATAAATGAAGGGGTATACCATCCTTGAGATTAGGTGAGAAAAAACACATTAGAGTTGAGAATAAAACTCAAATTGATAGCAAAGAAACAGCAGTTGACAGATCTTTTAATTTGCTCAATCAGACATGTAGAATTATTGCCCAACCAAATTAGTCTCAAATATACTGGAAATTTTTAAGAGTTGAACTTTGTATAACCAGCGAATTGGTTACATTTGTTTCAAATAGTAATTGAAATTATGTCTTCAGGATAAATATTTTTTATGAGAAGAAATTTAATAAAATCAAGTTCAGGTGTAGGTTTAGTTTTCAAGCAAATCATAAGGGCACAGTGGACTAAAATGTTAATAAGGTTAATTTTACTTCATTGTTATCCTGATGAGATGTAAGCTTAGAAAGAACTTTTTCAGAATAAATCTGCTATTATATTCCATTTTGAAATTTTTTACTTACAGCAAACTGTTTGATTTTTACCTAAGATGGGTTTAACCAAGTATCAACATTCAGTAACTATGTTGTGCATTGGAAATCAGAAAAAAAATGTTTGTGGTCAGGAATAAAACAAACACTACTGACAAAATAGAGTTATTGCAAGTAAATAGAATAGGAAACAAACCATATACATTATAAAAACAATTACAAGTTACACACAACCCCAGTATAATGAGTCTATTATAAAAAGATTAGAAAAACAAGATTACAAAATTAAACCAGATAACCTTTCTATTTGTTGCTTTAACAACATTTAATTTAGGACATTTAGTAGGGTTTTTTTCCCTAAAAATTAAATTAGGACATTTAGCATTTTTTCTAAAAATCAAATTAGAACATTTAGTAGTTTTTCAGAAAAAAATTGGATATTTAGCAGTTTTTCCTAAAAATTTAAATGAGGATATTTCGTAAGAATTAAATTAGGACATTTAGCTGTTTTTTTTCCTAAAAATTTAAAACAATTTTTTTCTCAGTATAATGCTTGAACTAGCATTTAATTTCACAATAATAGAAATCTGATAAATATTTATCAATTTCTTTTTTATAACTTTAGTTTGATGGATATAACAACAACAAAATGAATTTAATCATTTTAGCAACAAGGAAAAAATAAGTCATTTTATCAACATATAGCATCCCATTAGATAACATAAGCAACAAAAATTATATGAAGGACATACATTTAAAAATAAAAATAAAAACTATATGCAAAACAGCAACACAATGAAAAAATATTCTACTAAACTATTTTTAGCATGATCTAAGTAAAATGCTTTAAAAGAAAAATTTCTGAAAAAAAAGAAAAAAAAAAAAATTCTATGCTTCTTTTATTTATTTATTTTATTTCTGTGAGATAAAACAACTAAAAATTAAAAATGAAAGAAAATACTAGTAAAAATTAATCCTTCTATGTTATCTAGCACAAATATATTTTGATGAAATTCAAGTTTAATCTGATTGCATATGAACTAAACTCAAAATGCCCTTTTACATTAATTTTGTTTCTATTTATCAAGCAATTTGACATTAGTTTGTAGTAATATCAAATACTGATATTTTTCAATGATATTCTTTTCAGCAGTAATAACCAAATGAAAAGTATGAATCCATCTTTTATTTCACCTAGTAGAGATAAACAGCCTACAGCAATAACTCTGAATTCAAAACAAGCAATTCAGGTCCCTAAAGTAGTCTGCCATTGTCTTCAAATTTGTTCTGGCAACTCCTATGACAACACTGGTGTCAAGCTATGTCAGCTGTGGCCCTTCTATTGGAAAACATTTGTGACATTGTGAAAGAGACTTGTAGCATGAGCAACTTCTAATCTTGCATCCAAATTCAGATGAAGATTCATGATCTCACAAGACCAATGGATGCTACCACTACCAGGATAGTTTTCACCAGGAAAGAATCCATCCAAAATAAATACTCACCAATTTTATGATAGATAGTAAGAAACATGTTAAGACATTATATGATTATATAAAAAAATTATTTCATACCTTTCTATAAGTTTCTTTTGATTTATAGTTTTGTCTTTATTGTCTTTTTCAATACAGTGTTTCCAAATCAAGAGTTTCTCATTTTCAATGACTAATTGTGAACTAAGAAATGCGGGAATGCCTATATTTTATATTTTCTCAATACTATAACTGTATCTCCTTATAAAATTTTATTGGATATTTAATTCTAGTTTTCTTTTAAGTCATTAACCTTTTGTTTATTCAAACATGAATATCATTTTAAGATTGTAAATATTAAAAAAGGCATATCATTGTGTAAGAAATATCAGTCTTCAATAAATAATAAATCTCAAGTGTTATATGCTTGGCTTTAGAGTATTAAGCTTAATTATCAATCCAAAACACAATCAGTTATAAAATATATAATTAATCAAGGATCCTAATAAAACCAAAGAATGTCCTATCCAAATGGGTTAACACTATAGTCTACTTTTTAGGATATAAAATAAACATTTTCAATATTAACAAATGTAAATGATAGCTTTACCGTCTATCTGTCTGTCTGTCAGTCTGCGAACTGCTGGATCTATTGATACTTCAATAAAAAGAAAAATAATGTTTAAAAAAGGGTTAAAATGAAAATGAAAAAAAAAAATTCATGAGACAAAACAGTTTGCATACTTATAAAAATAAATTACAATTATTTTTCTTAATTCCAACTTGCAAGTTATTTATAACCTTAATTAAATTTGCAAATTTTTAAAATGATGTTTCAGATCAACACTATAAAAAAATCAGCTTTCACACTTTCTTGGTTCATTTCTAAGAGAATAGGGACCATGCTTTCATTCAATATCCAATAAGCTTTTTTTATCCAGTCTACTGCAGGACTCAAGCCTGCACCAACATCTTAAAGATATAAAGAGTAATAGGCCTTATCTTGCCATGCTAGCTCTAGACTTGGTAGAGGATTAATTTAAATCAGTTTCTTTCTCCTAAACTTATCCTAGGTATGACATTAAACTGCATCTGATGATGAGGCTCCAGGCTTGGAGTTTGGAGAATGTGAAGTACCCCTTCATAACAATTACTCATGGGTTCACTTTGACCCAGTGTGGTAGTACCTGTTAGGGCCCCATCTATGGGGCAAATAGGACTGTTCAATCTTTTACTATAGAATATTAATATTAAAAAGAGCATCTGAAAAAAGAAGTTTTAGCTTATATCAGCTGATGTTGGGTAGAAGCTTTTAATAAAGTCTTGTACTATGCTTAGCCAACTTTACTGTTGTTCTTCTACAGATGATTGTTTTATCTTATATACTTGAACATAATGCCATGGCTGTTTACCTCTTTGAGGATATGGTGAGGCAACACAGATAATTGGCAATTGTTTGTTGTAAACTACTCTGCTGTTAAACCATACCAGGTGGCAAGAAAAGGTCAGAGAAAAAATTGCCAAGCTATTGTACTATTGGCAAGTTGCCAAACTAGTTACTCAGTCATAGAATAGTGTTTATTTATAGCAATTATTTCAGCTGAATTGTAACATATGTGATATCTATTACAACTGCATTTTTCGATTAATTTTATTTTTAATCTTAACAAAAAATAAATTCCAGCAATGAAAAGATTATGTAATCAAAAATTATTTTGTATTTTTCCAGTAATATAGCATTTAAATATAGATTATTTTTTTAGGATTTCTTCATCATCAAGGTATTCCAACAGCACAGATTCCCTTGACTCTCTCTCACCATCTGTTCCTATCAGCCATCGCTCTTGGTAGGTCCTCTAGTCAGCATGCAGTCTCTGCACAGAGCTGGTTAATGTAAGTTTTTGCTGGTTAGCCAATACCGGTGTGTGTCTACATGTAAGAGTCCATAAGAAAACATCACTTATGAGTTCATCCTTAAATTTTCCAGCAGTGCTTAGTATGTCTTGTTCGTCTTACTTGATGGTTTATGTGATAGGAGGCCATACAGCTGCTGTTTTGTAGGGTACTGCTTCCAGGATTTGTTCAAACAGCACATTACATCTTTGTGTAGTTGCCATCAAACTTTTTCTTCAAGCATTTTCTTAGAGTCCAAGTGGTGTAACCATACAGGAGTACTGACATGGTTACAGCTTGGAAGAATTCTTGTTTTATTTAGGATTCAATTTTTTTAAATATATCTAAAAACATCTATCAATATATAATATTTCTAGAGAAAATATCTTACTGTATGTGTGTGTATGAGTGTGGGAGAAAGGCATTAACTTCAAGTTACAGCCAAAACTGTACTATCTTTCCAATAAATAATTTCTAAATGTTTTTTTCATTTAAAGCATGAATTTTATAGTTAAAAAAAAAAAAATGAAAGGCAATGATAAAAAAAAAAAAAATACAAATCCTTGTTAGATAAAAAACCGAGTTATAAATTTTTCTTAAAAAAAAAAAAAAAAAAAAAATTTTTTTTTAAAATTTAAATGCAAGTTGCAAATCACAAATATTTCAATCATTCATACTGCTGTATTCAAAATGTAAGATAGACAGGAAACAAAAAATACAAGGAATATTATGTTTTATAACTTGTTTAATTGTTGATAGGACGCAATATACAAATAAATATTTCTTTTATATACTTCATTTTTTTAATATCTATCCCAATAGTTATAAAGATGTGCAGAATTATCCAATAGTTTATAGCACAGAAAATAGAATTAATGAACAAAGTTCAAATCTCAGTTAAGGTAGTTTGTATTTAATTCAAATTTGAATACATTCCTCCCAATAAATCAGATCAGGAGTTACACTCTGCTATTGGTATCATGTAACCTAATAACTGTTGCATTTTACTTGAGAAAGAGATGGGTATTGTCAAGTAACTCCATTTCTCGAAGAAATGCCAAAAAAGACTTAACATGGTATCCCAATTATCAACTAGATCATTAGATAATGTGATCAGAATAGACATAAATGTTTCTTATGTTAGGAATTATAAAAGCTCAATGGATCATGATGCTTCTATTGATCACTTTTTAATATCATTTTCAGAGGACAACAATTTCTATTAGCATTTGGGTTTATCTAGAGAGTGCCATTTATAAGCAGAACAAGTCCTATGTATAATTTGATGAGGTCAATTTTAAAATTATAGAACTTCTAGTTAGTATATCATCTAATCACATAATATTTTATACATTGAAAAAGGAGATTAAAAATATATCAACAATTAGGAATATCTATCAAGTAGTTAATGCATCAACAGTGACAAAGAGATTAATTTCATATTATCAAAAGATGAATAAGTAAAAATCAATGTTAATCAGTAAATCAACAGTCAGGTAAAGAGATTAAATTTGGTCTTTACAATTTCATCATATTAAAAAACAAAACAAAATGTTCCTGAATTTTATTTTTTCTTGTGCCTCCAAGTAAAATACTTTCCAAAGTTCCTAGATCATAACAGGGTTATGTTGGGATAATGGTAAAAAATAGCCCCCAAATGCTTCAGAAAAATATTCTTGCAAGTCATCAATAATACTTTCAAATAAAGAAGTGATTTATTTCATATGATACATTATTCTGTACATAAGATCAAATCACTTACCCAGAAGTAGCTCGATTGCCAATATGAATTCTAGGTTGAATAGTTGTAGCATTTGCAATGCCAGTGTACAAATAATGACCAAGAGGATCAAAACGTAACCATCTGAAGAAAAGAAAAAGGAATCACTTAATCATGAAACAAAATTCAAGTAAACATTAAAAATTCAAGCTAGTTTTGCTTTTGCTATTTTTTTTTTTTTTTTTTTAGATATTTGCTTCCTCTGACGCTGAATATCAGAAAAAAAGTTTCTAACCAAGTAAAAAATCTTCTGAAAGATTAGAATTCTTACAAATGAAAAATAAAATACAATGTATTCTAAATATTTCAATGGATATATCAATAGAAAACAGTAATTCAAATTCAAAGATTTTATTACATTCATTATAGTTAACTTTATATGTTCTATGATCACTTTTAGATGTTAAAGTTTGCATTATGAAAATTAGAGACTGCATCAATTTATACTATATTAAAGGCATTTTTTCTGTTTGTCCATCCAGCGCAAACAATGATTAATGAATCATTAGTGGCTTAGTTCTTTTGGTTTGAAGTAGCAATTTTTTTAGGTCATATCTAATGGTTTCTGGCTTTCCCAGTGGTTGAACAAGTTAACAAATAAGATGTTGCTATGGTTAAACAGCCTGACACAGAATTGAATTGTAAACCATTCACTTCATGGTCAACACATAAGCATTGTTGACTAGAATTATCTGAATGCTTTAATTTGCGAGTCAAAATGCAAAATCAGTAACTTTCACTCCAGGGCTAGTCGTTCTTTATACAAAATGAGTAGCCTAATTAGCCACTATTAGATGTGATTGCAATAACTAAGCAGTTCAAGGGCTTTACTCTTGAATGCAAAAAGAGAGGCTCGACCAGGAGACCCCCAACTTTTTCAGTCCAAGGACCAGAAAACTCAACACAGTAGGATCCAGGGCCATGATTTTAAAATGATAGAAAAACAAAAAAAGTTAAATTCACAAGGTAAAAATTGTAATTTATTAATGAGATTTGCAATCTTAAAGTGGCGTAATATCAAGGTTAAAGAGGTTGACAGGAGTACATCAGACAAGTGATGATTTAATAGTTGCAAATGCAGTGTACTCTTGACATGCTTTATTTTGAAAATCTATTCACAGCAGTATTTAATGCCAAACATGCTCACTACTTGCTTGGTTTGGGTGTTAGAGTTGGGAAATTGTCCAGATGGAAGCACATGGTTCTTATAGAAATCAAGGATGTGGCAAGTAAGAAACTTGGATTTCAAATCTTCTGAAAATTGAAGATCAATAAGATCTATCAGCATTTGTAATGGTACTTTTTCACAATCAACATCAAAAAGGGAAAAGAAAATTTTGGAGGACTCCTAGCCTCAAGAGAGAAATATTTCTTGATTACATGTCAGTCTAGTCAGGAGAACTAAAGACAAGATAGTAAAGCTTTTAAAATCAATATTTTAATAGTACCTTAATAGGAGATATAAACAAATCAAGGATCTTTTCTTTAAAAATATCTTAAGGAAGTCAAATTGTTAATTATTTGACACAATCATAAGATAGACAGGAATATATATCAATAATTACTTATTTTTTTCAACTAGTTTCAACCACATGGTCATTACTAAGAAAATGTAAAATTTTCAATTAAATTTTTTTTTAATTGATAAGCCACTAAAAAGAAAAGGTCAAACAACAAACTTAATGAAATGAAATATTCATGAATGTTTGATTTTTTGATTAAATTTTTTAAATGTCAATATGATGGTATTTGTATATTATGGTCATAATATACTTACACTATAATACTGACATTTAAAAAATTAATTAAAAACAAAAAAACAAAACAACTGTCTATTTAACAAATGAATATGTCACATTATTAAATTTGCTCTTTATTTTATACACGTGTGTGTATGTAAAATAAAGAGCAAATTTCATATATAGAGATAGATGTGTGTGTGTGCGTGTGTGTGTGTGAGATAGGAATACTCACCTAACTCTTTCAAAGTTACGTGCTGTTTTACAGCAGGCAAAAGGTCGACTTTTACTCCAGTCCCAGAAATAAATCTCATCAGCTGTGGCAAATACTAATACATGGTCTGTAGGGTGAAATGCTAATGTGGCAATAACAGAACCATGTGGAGCAGTCCACACTTCACTACCACGCCCCTAAAACATAAATACAACTTGATATATAAACAGATAAATGAATAAATAAAACACAAGCTTTTATGTTGCATTAACATTTATATCATGGGATAATTTTTTTTGTGCATGTGCTTTATAGATATATATTTCTTTCCTAATTCTCATAATTCTGAGGACATGATATATTCATTACAGAAAACCTGTTACAGTATGTTTCTTGCATAAAATGAAAATAAATCACTGAAGCAATTTACAAAGTTTTCAAATGTAAATGATCTTTTTTTTTATATATATATATATATATATATATATATATATATATACCAGCCCATTGGCATAATGGTTAGAGTGTTCGCCAATGGCCCAGAAGAGTGGGGGTTCAATCCCAGATTGAGTCATACGAAGGACTCAAAAAATGGTACTTGATGCCTCTGTTTAACACTTAGTATTATAAGGTATAGATCAAGAGTAAATGGAGAAATCCAAAGAAAGGAGTAACACTCTCCTTTACACTTTGGTGTTGTAGCATTTGAAAAAGGAACCTTTGGGTCACCCTAAACTACAGTCGGGCAACTTACTTTATATATATATATATATATATATATATATATCACTTAAAAAATTAATATTGTAAAATATGGATCCATAATATTAAACAAAGTAATAAAAAAAATTATGTTAAATATGCATAATAGTAAAAAGAACCAAAGGTAGTCCCAAGAGACAAGCCATTATAAGCTATCTTTGTCTCCATTTTTTAACTAAACAGGATTTGTTCATTAAAGATTTATTCACTGTTCTTGTATGGATTATAGATTTTTTTTTAATAGGGTTAGTG
This sequence comes from Sepioteuthis lessoniana, assembly GCA_963585895.1. NCBI lineage: Eukaryota > Metazoa > Mollusca > Cephalopoda > Myopsida > Loliginidae > Sepioteuthis > Sepioteuthis lessoniana. Next base: position 83,333,651 of record OY757912.1, on the reverse strand, counting down.
TATGAATCCACCATCAAATTCTATCCATTTCTCAACCAGGTTAGGGATGATTTATTCCAATGACTAATTTTTACAAGGGGAAGAGGGTGATAGGGCAGCATAATCTTTTCTTAGCTGGACTGCCTTAAAGAACTAAATAGCTCCAACTTCTCATGGCTAAAAGAAGATTCATGTTTTTCCTAAGGACATTAATACAAAGTAAACATAAGGTATATACTAACATGTAAATCCCAAATGCGAACTTCACCGCCAAGGCATCCTGATGCAAGGATGTCATTGGATGACTGATGAAATGCCAGACACCAGGGTGTTCTTGGATGACCCCTCAAAATGTGGGTGCACTTTCGTGTAGATAAGTCTGTGATGCGAACAGTATGGTCCCCATGAGAAGATGCCATTCTTGATCTGAAAATCAAATTTAAATATTAATTTTGAATATTAAAAATTAAAAGAGAAAAATATCAAAAAGAAATAAGAATACAGAAACTAACTGAAGTGTATAAAATCAAAATTTTTAAAATCCAAAAAAGAATACAAGAAAACTTAAATCCAAAGAATATGTTTGTGTGGTTAGTTGATTATATATTTCTAGAGATATTCTTCAGCAAATTTCAATTAAATTTTCTTCTTAGGTTAGGTTAGGTTATTTGGTTTCATGGCATATCAACTCTTGATGGTTATTTGATGCCAAATCCTGTATATATATATATATATATATATATATTATAAACATGATTAATAAATAAATAGTTTGTAGGTAACTTCAGTCTTAAATTTATTTGCACACAGTTAAATACTTTCAAGCATTGCTATTTAACATGAAAAATTCTATTTATCAAGTGTTCCTATCTAATTCAATATTAATCATTTGTTTGTAGTTTCAAGAATAGTAAATGATTGAATAGTTCTATTTGACGCATAGATGGGATCCTTACAAGTACAACTACTCCAGATCAGAGTGGACCTGGGAATAATGGCAATGAAAGGGTACTCCACATTCCCTAAATCTCCAAGACTGGAGCCTCACCACCAGAAGGTTTAGTGTCATACCCAAGACACTTGTTGGAGGTGGGGGTTTTATTCTATAGCCCCAGCCAAAAGGGCAGAAATTCTAATTAATTTCAAATTTCAAACTAATTCTAAGATAGAAAAAGAAATTTTAAACAAACCCCAAAATCTGGAGACTTTCTTTGTAACATTCCAGAAATCAATAAATGGAAGATGATCAGTCATAACAATAAAAAAAGAAATAAAAAGAAAGGTCTTCTATAAAATTAATAAAATGACTAAATATATATTTTGCTATGAATTCAAGCATTAGTCATTATCATTTGTAATATCTTTTACAAGTATCCTACTAATTGTGCAAGCTAAAAAGTATACTCTGCATGCTAGAACATTATAAATAACATGATACTTGTTATCTACTAAGCTTTGCTTAGTCTGGTGCACAGGTTTCAAGCTGCTTATGCATTCAAGTACTGAACAGGCCTATCAGTGATTAACTGAGAAGGAACTGGTGCTTTCAGGGTAACTTGACCAAAAATCAGAGACAATATGATACTTCAAACTATAAATAATACAATTTTTCTAACCATTTTTTTTGCATTTCCTCCTTTAAGATAGCACCCCAAAAAGTAATTGGCTGAATTATTAAAGAAGCAAACAAAAAGAATTGAAAATCAAGGAAATGAGTTTGGATGAAAAATAGACAAACTTGAAAATCAAAGAAATGATATTGGGAAAACTAGACAAGCTTGAGGAAAGAATGAGCAAACATGTTGAGGAAGAAAAGAAGGCCATGTTAGATAAAGTTAATCAAAGAAGAAAGAATGAAAGAAGTATAACTTATGAAATAAAAGCAACAAAAGAGGCAGACAGGAGCAGTTGAACATATTTTGTTTCAGAAATCAATCATTTTATGCTTGATTTCAAAAAATTAAAGCAGGAATTAAAAGTCACTACAAGGCTGTGAAAAGCTGCATAAGATAAAACAAGGCCCATAAAAGTAAGCTTTTACAGCCTGCCCATAATAGAAGTGACTGTAAGAAACTAAAAAATTCTTAAAGTTATCAACCTTAAATGTTTTTATTAAAGTGGACCTTATAGCAATGGAAATAGATAAGAATAAAAGAAATGGAAAACTAAGCAGCAGACAAAAATGAACATATGGAGATATGAAAATAAATAAGGGAGAAAAAATGAGTAGTAGTAGGAGCTAATGTTCATTTATGAAAAAGTGAAGACTATAATAAAACCAAAATTTCAATACCTCCAAAATAAAAGTAAACTTAGTTTTACATTATGTAATATTCAAGGAATGGTTACTGGTATTAAAAATTAATCCAAACTTCTATTTGAAAATAATATCATTGCTCTAATTTAAACTTGATTTACTAATACATTTTTTGATGCAGAAATACTATCAGCTACATTTGTGGCATAAATCATAAATAAACAAAGTTATTAATCACCTTGAACATATTTGACACCCAGGCAATGCAGAGTAAATCCACTAGTTTGATTATAAAAAGTTTTTACATTCTTTAAATGGTGTCTGTGAGCTACTTGTCAAAATCAATGACCTCAGTTCAAATCCTGCACAAATGTTTGCTTTTCACTTGATCCAAAAATATTTTGCAATATTTTAGTATGTACAACTTTGTGGCACACATATTAATGTGACTGAAGCAGTACACACTGTGGTTGGCAGTATCATGATAGTGTGCTGACACATTGTGCATTGCTTCACTCCATGTGTGATTTAAAAGCTGCACAGATAAACATGCAATGTTGTTGAATTCAGAAACTTATGGCCCAGTACAAACTTGTAAAATATAACATTAAGGAATCAACCAAAAACATTTTATTGTCTAAAAAAGTGAAGGTGAAGTTGTTCACAGTACAGTAACCAGATGGTTCAAAAAATCACTTGATAAAGAAGAACTTCTGAAATCTATATATAGGGCAATAATAACACCAGTCTACAGGCCAGTATGTCTCACCAGCCACATTATCAAAGTAGTTAAAAGAATAATGAGAAATCATATTGTTAAACATTTTGAAGGGAATTAATGAACAAAAATCAACATGGATGCAGGACAAAACATTCAACATTATCTCAACTAATCAGTTTTTATGAGAAAATCATAAATGACTTAGAAAAAAATAATAGCATTGATGCTATGTACATAGATTATGCAAAATCTTCCAAACAATTAACTATAAAACATTACAGAATAAATTAAAGGAAAAATTGGTGAAAAAATTGGAGCATGGATCCATAATATTTTGAGCAAAAAAAATACAACAAATATAAATGGAGAGCTTTCTAACAACAGAGGTACAACAAGTAATTGTATTAGGGCCAGTTTTATTCTTGATCATAATATCGAACATTGATAATAATATTAAAATCTCTTATGTATGCTGATGATACAAGAATAATGAAAAAAACTTTAAATTCATCAGATTAAGAAATATTAAAAAAAACTTGGAAAAATATACAATCGGTGTAAAGAAAATAACTTGAAATTCAATGGGGACAAGTTTGAGACAATAACTTTCTCAACATAGGTTAACAAAGACAAGTTTTATTTCACCAGCTAGAAACATAATTGAATAAAAAGACAACCTCAAAGATCTTGGTATTCAACTATCCAGAAATCAGAAATTCAATGAACACAATGAGAAAATAACCAACAATGCACAAAAAATAACATTTTTGGATATTAAGAACTTTTAAGAGCAAAGATAAATTTTTTTATGACACTACAAACAAATGTTGATATGTATACTAGAATATTATTGGCCTCAATGGTTACCAATTGATATAGACTCAATTAAAAAAAAATTGAATGAAACTTTACTCAAAATATCAGTGGCATAAGTGATGAAAATAGATCTAATTACTGGATATGCCTAAAAGAATTGACAATTTATAGTTTTGAAAGGTGACATGAATATACAAGTAGCAGGTAGAAAAGTACCAAATCTAGGTTTTGTAATAAAAAAAGAAAAATGATGAAAAATTAGAACTTAAAACGAAAGTACATAAAAAGATAAAGACAGTTATTGACCTATTGTTTAACAGACATCTACCATAAAGAAGCAACTTTTTTAATACCTTACCGAACAACATAAGTGATAAACTTTATAATATTAAAACTAAATAAGAGAATTTTTTAAAACATTACCAGACCAACCAGACTGTCCTAATCTGTATGAAGAGGCTTGAACAAACACAATTTTAGATCACATAAATTATAGAATGACCTGTTTCTATTTATCCAATTCCACTACTATGGGTAGGATGTGACACAAGGTCAATTTTTAAGTGGAGTACAAGGGGTTTGAATTTAGAGTTTTCCTTCTCCTAAACTGATTGCCTTACCAAAACTAAAGAACTCAGTCTACCCTACTATTTACTCATAGCTGGGAGGAGAATAGATAGATTCATGCCTTTCCCAAGGGATTAGAGTGAAATGCCAACAGCCTTGTCCAAGATTTGAACTCTAGTCACTAATTCCATTTACTATGATTATAACCATTACACCAAATGTTGATTCAAAAGTTAATTTAGAAGTGAAAGTTTCACTCCTTCCTTGTCTTTGGTGAACTAAAAAGTTATTTCTCAAGTGACACAATCACTTAATAAATGGTTCTTATTCAATACAATTATGGTTTAATTAAAAACAACTGTTGAAGTAAACAACTTAAGTTAACACAGATTTTTCTCTAATATGTGAAAACAAGTAGACTTGAGATTAGTGGATCAAAGGTTAAAATAGTATGAGGGCTATAAAAATTGACATAAAATATTTTTAACAAAATGTCAGCATTCTAAGACTACATCTCAGTCTAAGTTCATTATAAAAGAGTGACTCATGGTTGTACAGTCAAAAAACAAACAACCTATGAAATACTTACCCATCAGGACTGAAGTCCATGAGGAAAGTAGCCCTGCAGTGACCAGATAATTCACATGGCTGCAAATGAAAAAACATAAATCAGTTATTAGTACAAATGAATATCAAATACAAGTCAACAATAACCAACATACATAAAAACCTAATACTAATCAATTATAACTACCAACTTTATATGGCATTTTTATTTTGATTCAATAATAAAGAACACAAAGTGTATTAAAAACAAATTGATATAGAACTACAAGAAATGGATGAAAAATATAAAAGTATCTTGTATTCAAAATAGGTGATAAAAATATCTTCAAAATAGGTTATAAATAATGATCAAATGCAACCATCTGAAGAAAAGAAAAAGGAATTACTTGATCATAAAAAAAGAGTTATCTTGAAATTAATATTAAAAATTCAAATTAGTTTTACTTTTGTTATTCTTTTTTAATATTTGCTTTCTATAGCACAGAAAATTGGGAAAAGAGTTTCTAGCCAGATAAAAAAATCTTACAAGATTGAAATTTTTACAAATGAAAAATAAAATACAATGCATTCTTTTGATTGATTTTAAAAGCAAGTCAACCCATTTGGGGTTATTTTATGCCTTGAAATTAGAGAATTGCACTCATTGTATGTTCATATTTACATTATGTGGTTGTTTCTTAAGGGTCTTTTTTGCATACAGTCCTAGCGAATACAAATAATTTTTAAACAGCTCTATTTGACCAATAAATGTGACTAACAGGCACGAACACTCCAAGTCAGAGTGGACATGGGATTAATGGCAATGAAGGGGTACTCCACATTCCCCAAATCTCTAGAACATGCACTTCATCATCAAATGCAGTTTAGTGTTATATCCATAACACCCCCCTTTTTTTAGGAGGGGGTCTAACCCTTTGCAAGAGATAAAGTCAACGTATTCTAAGCCCTGTTGATAGGTCAGCAATGGATTCTAAATACTTCAATTAATAAAATGTATCAATAGATAACAGTAATTCTTATTCAAATATTTTATTGCATTCATTACCATTAACTTTGTATGTTTTATGATCCTGCTTCATTATTTTATTTTCTTTGCCACTCACCTCATTTGCATGTGGAGTTGTTGCTTTGAATTCCAATAAGCTTTCAACAGACTTATGGTATGATTGAACATCTTTGGAACCAATTTGCCTTCGGAATACAAAATCTGTAATATTCTTCATCTTCATTTTGTTACCACGACGACAGGTGGTTTTCTGAAAAATAAAATCCTTTAAATAATAAATGAAATTAATTGAAATTACATAAAAAGAATATAAAACTAGACATATGCACATAAATCAACCAATACTCAACTTTTAGCTTCCAAAATTAAAGTTTTAATATTTTAAGTAAAATCTAACACCAGCCTTTCAAAAATAACTGAACAGTATTTATTTATGTTTGAAAAGATATCATTACTCTGGAAATACTGGATGGAAATGAATGATTAACAAATAATCCTTGGTATTGGTCCAGATATACTGCTAAGGAAATATCTGCAGTAATATAAAAATAGTACATAGAAACATAATACTTACATTTACCATCCAGATAAGAGAAAGAATCTGTTATTTGCTTAATTTTTTCTCTTTTTTAACAGAACAGTTACAATTAAGTCCCAAAAATTATTTGTGTTGTCAATCATAAGTTACCATCTTCTAAGTGGTTAAAGAAGGGAAAGACTAAAAGGTATATAATGAGTGGGTGAATTATAGAAAGTTGACGTTTTTAGATAGTTATATAAGATGACTGAAACTTACTCTTATTTGAATGTATTAAATTCATTTCTATCTAATTTTTTGTACATTGCTGCAAACATTTCTTCAACGTAGATATTGTGGACAAGAGTAACATGTGTCATCTTTACAGAGGCGTTTGTGGAGTAATGTTTATCGTAGGAAATGAATTAGAGTTCAAATCCTGGATGAGGCTGTTTGCCTTTCACATAGCGCTAATATTCTTGGGAAAGGGTATAGCGTCTAATTATTCTCCCTCCAGTTATGGACGAAATAGTAGGGCAGACTGAGCTCTTAAAACTTGATATGTTAACCAATTCTTACGAGTACCAGGTATTTAAAAAATCAGATCATTCTTTTAAAAATGCCTAGTCTAAATAAATGCAGTATAATCCCACTTTACTTTGAAAAAAAAAAACTGAAACAAAAAAACAGATAATAAAACTTGTCTTTAGTATATGTACCGCCGAAGCTAGTACTTGTCTTTAAACAAAATAAAAATTGTTTAGTGGCTCTGTTTATGTTATGTTAAAATCTAAGAATAGTAAACCTGACAAACAAAAACGTCAACAATCAAGATGATTTGACTTAACTGGTTCCCCTCAGATTACCAAAGTTAAGCAACGGCAAGGTGGTACAGTTCTGAGATAAGTGACCACTTAGTAACAGCTACAGTTAATAATTAAGTGGTCAACCTGTGTGCCAAACGAAGCAAAACTTAGTAAATAGCAACTATCAAAGCGATTTGCCAAGCGAGAGCCTAGTTATTCACAAAAATTGTTAGGTTTAAAAATAAAAATAGAGCGATATAAA